>NTMA01000065.1:0-225641 GCA_002917075.1 Hawksworthiomyces lignivorus
TTTTTTTTTTTTAATTTCTATCACTATCCTCTCTTGCCTCGCCTTTCACTCCTTGCCACGCGCCACGTCCACGGCCGCGGCCGCCTGCGCCTGCAGCGCCATCAGGTCCGTCGACACGTTCATCATGTGGTACCCCTCCGCCGCGTACGCCCGCGCCTGCTCGGCCGTAGCGGCGTAGACCCCGCAGCATCGCCCGGCGGCGCCGGCTGCGGCCAGCACGCGGTCCATGGCGGCACGGAGGGCGGGCGGGAATACGCCGTCGCGGATGGGGTGGCCGATGTTGTTGGCGAGATCAAAAGGCCCCACGAAAAGCGCGTCGACCAGCGGCGCGATGGCCTCGACGGCGTCGAGCGCCTCGCGCGTCTCGATCTGCACAATGGTCGCGGTGCTCGCGTTGGCCTGGTCGAGGTACTCGGTAAGCGTCGGCACGGCGGCGGGGTGCGCAGGGCGCCGTCCCTCTTCTGCGTGCGGTGGCGCCTGCGCCGGCAGGCGGAAGCTCTGCATCGGCAGGAGCGAGCCGAAGCCGCGGCGGCCTTCTGGCGGAAATTTGCACGCGGAGACCAGCTCTCGGACGTCGTCCACGCTGCGGATCAGGGGCGCAAGAATCTAGTACTACCTTTCAGAGATGCGTACTCGATAGAAGGACACTGGTACATTGACAGGCCTGCAGTCCACTCCCCTCCTCGTCCAGCACTGCGTTTACTCACTCCGTGGGCTCCGCTGTCGAGCGCTCCTGTTCAGCGTGTCAGATGTGGCTGTAAATGTCTGCAATGAAAAGGGCAATGACGTGGTGGTCGAATGCCTGTGAGACAGGGAAGACGTACGCTTAACCATCCACGGTTGGAAGTCTGGGATCCGCACGATAGGAGAAACTCCTTCGGCGGCAATGACCGGTACTGCCTCGTGCATGGCGGCATCTGGCGGCTCCGACGTCAGCACGACTCGGCTGCCAGAGCTCCGTATCTTTGCCACGCAACATGCTCTGGTTCCCTACCGTCAATCTGGCCATGTTCACAGTCGACAAGCACCCAGTCGATTCCTGGCGTGCGCGCCAGGGTCCTGGACACGTTGGCACCGGGCAACATCTGCCACAAGCCCAGGCTAGGTGGTCCGCCGCCCCCGCCAGCGAGCCTCGTGAGAGCCTGTTTTAATGGATTTGCTTGAATCATCGATACGGGATGAGTTCTGGCATTTTGCTCAGACGGTGGACTGTGGTACTGACGTGCGGCAGCAGCCCCCGCTACTCGGACTCCCGCGTGCCGTTGCTGAAGACCAATCTTCGAATAAGCGGCGCCTTGCTGGAAGGCCGACCGCAGCGATACCCGAGAACAATGCATAGTTTTGATTATGATCAATGGCAACAATTCGTCTTACAATGTGCTGCTAAGAGTATGCGAATTGGAGAATCACTCCTGTCTTATGAGAGAATACGCATTTCGCTTTGACTTTAGCTTTCCACATGGCTATCTAAACGGCTTACAGTGGTTCTTTGCGGGGTTGTTGTTGCATTAGTAGATGTCTCCACCGACTTTCTTGTTTAACAAGTAATTCTGAAGTTTCTGGTAACTGCCAGTTACCGTTCTCATTTATCTGGTGGTCGATATTATTCTTGAATATATTAATTTCTTTTCTCAAGGTTCTCAAGAAAGAATTCTGAGGAGGGAATAAATTAGGACATCTCATGAGCGTCCCGCTGAGCTTTGGTGTGCGATACGACGGCAGGTTTGTGGCTAGTGGGGGATTTTGCGCCACATTCTAGTTAGTGAACTTGCTTCTCCCAAAATTAATCAAAGAAAAAAGACGAAAGCTCTCCCGTTGTATTTACATCGGTCGAGGAACGATCTGCCAGCAAGGAACTCTGTACCACAAGAGAGGCGCCATTCTTTTGCATTCCCATCTCCTATTGGAAGACGCCGAAGCTATCTACATACTCCCATCTCTTAGACAGCTCTGCTACTTGTCAAAAGCTGCCCAAAGACATTGAGCTCGAGGCCGAAGGAACAAGCTCTCCAGGTGGCAGGTCAACCCGCCAGTCTTGGGCGAAAACACAGGCGAAACCATGGCAGGCCTCCTGAACAGCTATATCGAAAGTGCGTTAGCTTTTCTGTCGCATTTGCGTATGGAGATTGTAGTTCATTCTATGCTGACGATTATCAGAAAAGGTCCTCGTCCTCACTGTCGACTCGCGCATCCTGGTTGGCACCCTTGCCTGCATTGACAACTCTACCAACTTGGTATTACCCCTCACATGCCCCGAATGGATTTTCTGTTATCTCTCTTCTTTCCTCGTATGACTTTGGTCTTAACTAATATATTACTTAGGTGTTGCAATCTACTGTCGAGCGTGTAATAAATACCCCTGACGATGCAGAACCGTCTGCCGAAGTGCCCCTGGGCTTGTATATTGTCCGCGGCGATAATGTGTGCAGTGTCGGCCTAGTAGACGAAGATCTTGACGCATCTATCGACTGGAGCAAGGTGAAAGGCAGTGTCATAGGGACAACAAAACACATATAGTAAGGGCAGAGGAGCGGGCTGCGATATACAATAGAGCTGCTCGAAGCAACTAGGAAGTGGTTCGACAAGCAATTCCTACCTAATATGGACCCGAGACAATTGCACAGACGGCATTGATCAGGCTGACGGTAGATCATAGGAAGAACGCTGCCTCTGTATCTGTGATTGGAAGATTGTCACGTGGGGAGATTGTAGCATTTTTGAGACAGCACGTCTCTGCGCCATCCCACGATACCAGCTCGACTTTGATCCGCTACCTTTTAAACGCCTACTTCCGTTCTATTCCCCCCAAGAGAACAGCTAGGTTGGTGGTGCTGTGAAGATGCTATGTGGTAGGGACCATAAGAGTAGAGTGAGAGCAGGGTAGAGATAGAGAAAAGATACCCCTTAAAGGATTACATTGAGAGAGAGTAATAATCTGAATAAATATTCTTGTCTAGTCCAATCTTATCCAAATATTCTCTTCAACAGATATTCCGCAAAGAGCTCCTCGCCAGGCGACTCAATAATCCTGTTAATCCGATTGCCTTTCTTGGTGCTCAGCCAACCCATTGTATCACCGGGAACCTCGTCTGCGGCCTGTCCGTCAAGATCAGCCATCACAGAAACTTCCACGGCTGCATCTGCATCTTCCGGCCTGCTTCGTACACGTCGATCTACCACGTGCATGCCTCGCGTCCATTGTCCTGATGTTTCCACGCGGACGTCTTCCGGCTTGGCCACCGGCTTCCACTTGGGATCGTCCCGCAATAGCATGTACCAAATACACAGAGGGTCGTGCAGAGAAAGGCCTGGTTCGCTCCCGTCGCCTAGAATGGAGTCGATTTTGTTGAAGACGCCCACCATGAAAGTCTTAACCCAGCGCGCTAGCGGACTTCCAGCTTGTTCCACGGCCGTGATGCGCTCCAAAAAGTAGCCCTTATTGAGCAGATGTGGCGTGGTGATGTCCAAGGGAAATAGTGTCAGCTTCAACTGGCGCGGCAGCGTGGCTGGATAAGGTGGCAAGACGGATTTGCCGTGCAGCATCGGTGGCATGGTTGAGGCCGGCGTAGGAGACGTCAGCGCGTACACCCGCGCAGCAGCCACGGCATCAGCATAGCAGTTGAATTCGGCTACTGGTGTAATGTTACCCTCTAGGTTGACTGCACCTCCCATAACAACAAGCTCTTTGACACGCAGGAAAGTGGTTGGATCCTCGGCCGCCGCCAAGGCTACGTTGGTTAGCGGCCCAATGGCGACAATGGTGATCGTATCAGCGGGCTCCTCCTTGAGAATACGGAGAATTTCCTTATGAGCTATGGCCTTTGACGGTGTAAAGTAAGATGAGAATGACAGCGCGTCAGATGATGCCGAGGGAGGCGCACTTTCACCCTCCTTAGCAAAAAGGGATTGCCAAGCTTCCGAGGGGGTGAGGTCGGGGTGCTGTCTAGTTTCAGCCAAGATTCGGTTCATAATGAAAAATGAACAGGGAGCAGAGCAAAGTTCCATGTTCAATAGGCATAGCAAAGAAAAGAGAGGCGACATACAGCTTCGTGAACACCATGAAGGCCATCAACACCGTCTGGTGATATTAAACAAAACTTCGGGTTAGCATAAACGACACATTTCTCTATAAACAGGACAAGAAACTTACGGAAGTGGTCCGCCATGAGTAGCTCGTCTTCTAGCGGGTGCTCTGCTCCTATGGCAACGATTGGCTTGTATGCCTTAAGGGCCTCGAAGCCTGAGACAGTGGCTCGCCCAGCCGATGCCCGCCATGCCATCTCTTTTTCGAGGACATGGAATAGAGCCACCACATTGCGCAGACAGCTAAAATAATGGCATAATTGTTAGACAGGCGATATGGCAAGGTCATTGGGAGAAGAGGAGTGAAAAGTACCTCTGTAGTGGGACATTGCCATAAGTCACAGAGAGCATGACCACCTCAAGCTCTTCGGGAGAAGCACTGAGAGCCAGCAACATAGCGAGGACATCGTCGACACCTAAATGCATTCATGGCCATTAGGAGTTAGTGCATGGCAACGAATAGCGAGATTCTACGAGGTAGCAGTTCAATAGGCCTGGATGATGCTTTTCACTGACCAGGGTCGGTATCAATAATAATGCGATTTTTCGGCGCCATAGCTTTTCCTTTTTCTCTTTTGCTTTATATCTGTATTATAGAGCCACGCAATAATCTCTCTGCAGCAGGTAAGCTTTACCTCAGCTGCCGACAATGAAAGGCAAAATTTCTGTCAGCATGCTCACAGATTTGCAACTGCCCAGCTCCTTTCCCGCAGCGTCTCTTCCTTCGGGATACTCACAGTGCCAAGATGGCCTTGCGGGGCCAAGTGTTCCGTGAGGGAGAGGAGCCGATGAAGCAAGATGATGGCGTAAAGCTGTATGAGGGATACAGAAAATTAGATGATGAGACCCAAGAATTATGGGGAAAACAGAAGTACAATCCACGCGGGATTTGCCTTTTCAGAAAGATTTAGATTGCCCGGGTTCCTAGAATTAATTGCTTCTAAAGCATATCAGGTACAGGAAGTGTAGAAACCCGATCGGCAGAGTGTGAGAAGTAAGGGAAAGCAGGAAGAAATGCTGCTGGCAACGCTGCTGGCAATGCTTGATTTTTGTCTTTGTGGAGTCAAATATCTACAACCTACAGAAGAGGAGGATGTGGATGTCCCACTTATCGGGCTTCCATATCAGAATAGCAAGCGCAATCGGATCCGACTAGCCTTGAGACTGTCTGCTTGTTCGGGCAGCAGTTCCTGGCACTTGTCAGTCTGCTTTGTTCAGCGCGTGCGAGAAGTATTATTTGCACAGTAACTATGAGATGACCCATCAATTTTGCCAGCCAGCCACATTTACTAGCAGCGCCAGAAACGCACAGAGTACTCCGCACAATTATTTGTGATACGTATTAATGGGCATTCTCAGAGAAGGCCTGCAAAGAAGACAAAGCACTAGATTCTTATCTGTGCAGATGTGAGCACTCCGTATTCTGCTTTAACATTCAAGTTCACAAAAAGCCTGTGATTGTGTGCTTCGCACCCCAATTATCCCTTCACACAGTGCGACATTTCGTTTCCAAGTATCGACGCTTGAGTTTTCCAAGACGTGCACAGGACGAGTATGCTCGCAAGTACCTTCCCTCTAGAATTTCGCAGAATAAGCAAGAGCCTCAGTTCCCTCACTTTAATAGCACATCGAAGCTGCTGTCTCAAAAGCAACGATGTGGTCACGTGTGCCAGACGAACCAGACGAACCGAAACCCACTTCGCTCTGCCCCTTTCCCGGAGTTTGCTTGCCTCCAGTCAAAGAGAGGTGGGGGGGGGGGGTCTGTGGCAGACGGCTTACAGGGGTCCTGCGTGTTGCGCGTCCAGCTCCAGTGGCTGGTTTAATACAGTACCTTACTCGTATGTATGCAGGTTTGCGGCAACTTACTCCGCAGCCCATAAAATAAAATAAAAATAAAATAGGACCAAGAGCTGAAATGTGGAAAGTGCTGAAGCCACCTGTTTATTTCCTTCGCGCCTTCTCAAACCGCCTTACCGGCTCTGCTCATGCCTTCCCTAGAAAGATATAGTCTCAGAGCTCCTTCTAAAACTAGTAGTAATATCTTAACAACCTGTCCAGTCCAACAAAAGTCGACAAAACAGGCCAGCTCTTTTCCCTCATTCGCCACGAAATTTCGTATTCCTGTTTCATTTGCTCTCTTTCCTTTTTGTCTCCTTTTCCTCACTCTCGTCTCTTCTTTTCTCCTTTCTCTTGCTCCCTTCCATCTCCATCTCCAACCTCCTTGCTTCCCCTTCTTTCCCCTCCTCACTCTTCTCCTGGAATCTCGTCTCCCTCACGTCAAGGCGCTCCGATCTTGGACGACCCGAACCTCACCATTCGTTAATAGGATTCTTGTATCACATCCAGCTCTTTGCAACTACACCATTTCTTTCTTCCGAACGACGGTGCTAAGTAGCTGTCAATTTCGTCTCTATTTTCTGAAGCCGACCGCATCCTCTCTGATCCAACCCTCACGGGTCTGGTACAGCTCAAAAGGCCGCCTTCTAACTCCAGCTCCCCCTTTTCTCCCATCCAACCATCATCGCACTGGTAACCAATCCCGATAACCAGTACGGCGGGCATCAAGCCTCCAATCAATTTGATTCTGCTCTTCCGTATATCTAGGTTTGAGCGCCCTCCATTGACGAATCCCCTTCCACGGTACCTAGGAAAGACCAATAAACGAAGGATATCGATTATTGCGACGGTGTTCCTCTAGCTACCACCGGAACAAGCTCAGCAGCTTCCTCCTCAAAACATAGACTCGATCTATTTTTATTTCAATCATGGGTGTTTCAATGTCCACTTTGATCGGCTGGGTTGCCGTGTTGGGCGTATTCGGGGGTTATACTTTCCGCGAATGGAACAAGAAGCGCCAAATTCAGCTTGCCAAAGCAGAGGCGCAACGGCTTCGCCAGGAGCGGCAGAACCCAACCGTTCGGAAAGAGCAAAAAGAAGTCAAGCCCAAGCGAGCTCGGCCGGATGATTCGAAACCAGGCCCAGCACCAGGATCGGCCCCAGCTAAGCAAGTGGATTATAGCTACAGCTCTGATGACGATGCAGCTCGCAACCGTGAATTCGCCCGCCAACTATCAAACGTGAAGCAGGGCACTAAGTTTGCAGCCAAGTCAAAAGATGAGACCCGGCAGAAGAGTGTTAAGCAATCTCGTGCTGAAGAGGCACCTGTCGCTGGTGACAGTGGCCGCATTTCCGCACCTTCATCGACCGCTGGCATCGACGCGGATGACGATCGATCATCTGCAGCCTCGCCTGTTCTTGTTGCAGTCGAGGCCGGGAATGTCGATGATATGCTTGAGGCGAAGCCAGCTGGTCCGTCTGTGTTGCGTCTGACTGGCACGGAAGAGAAAAAATCCGCCAAGAAGACGAAAACGTCGTCGCCCGAGCCCACCGAGACTAAAAAGCAACGCCAGAACCGCAAGAAAGCCGAGCTTGCTAAGGCGGAGCGTGAAGTAGCGGAGAAAGAACGCAAGCAGAAGCAGGAGGCGCAGCGGCGACTTGCGCGGCAGGCTGAAGGCCGGGCTGCTAAAGATGGATCCGCTTTCATGGCAGCACAAGCCAGCCAGTCGAACGCCTGGACAGGGAACGGCGTCAACGGCAAATCCCAGCCTGCATCGTCGACTTCATCTGGCACAAATGGGTACGTTCCTGTGCAACCCCTTGATACCTTTGATGCGAACGCAGTGCAGACGGATGCATCGAAGTCGTCTGTTCCATCCCAGGACAAAAATGATGACTGGGTATCATCTCTGCCTTCCGAAGAGGAACAGATGGAATTGCTCCGGAAAGAGGAGACGGACACCTGGAATACAGTGAAGACCAAGTCACGGAAGAACAAGACTAAGGAGGCTTCCGAGAATGTCAGCCCGAATTCGCTGGCTGCGAAACCCACGCCAGCTTCCAGCTCTACTACCGGCGCGCCAGCCACAACAGTGATCGATAAGAAGCGGCCGGCGAAGATCTCAACTCAGTCCTCGTTCGCTGCCCTCAGCCCCGACAGTCCTGGCGAAGACGAGGTGGAGGAGTGGGATGTTTAAGCCTCCTTAAACCTCGTGAAGTTGCGAACTAAAGCAAGGCGTTCACATTGTATCGCGTCTTACACATACGAAAGCTGCCGAGGAGACGAATGAACGGCACAGCAACTCATACCACCCGCTAATTGTGCGGGAGATGACGAGATAACCGTCCAAATACACGGTCTTTCGACATTGTTTTATTCATGTGTACACTAGACAGGATTTGGGGAAGAGGAGCTACCAGTCTCCATATATACTAGTATTGTACCAAATCGGTGATGCGCTGAGATTGTGCCTCCGTCATTCAGACAGGCCACTACTCAGTTAGGATATGGCAATGTCCCATCTTCGCAGCAGCCTCATTAGAAGGCTAAAATTGCTTGGACATTTGGAAAATTCTGGAGTCGCGGGAAGAGAACTAAAATAAGCCGCTGCTGTTTGCCTGCTTTCATTTTCTTATGTTTATCGCTTTCTTTCTTTTCAGCTGTCGATGTTTCTTGTCACATATGTTCACTTTTTTATATTGTTGTTACAAACATATCTATTTTGTAAGGTAGCGAGCGCAACGCAGACCAAAAATACCACCACAGTAGCCAGTTTGTGCGTTCCTTATTTTACCTACTAAGCTTGTTGGGTATTATTGTTAAACTGACCATTTATCTTGCATATATCTTGCATACCATCTTCTCACATTGAGTAGCCTCAGCGGATAAGAGGCGATCTAGATAACTGCTGGCGCCTTTTCAAGTCAGATGATGAGATAAGTTTGTCTCTTATCCTGCCAGTCGACCACTAGCTATCCTGGGCGGGAGCACATGCAACTTGGTTGTGGCCCACTGATTTGGAAGAGAGCTCGCAGCTCCTCTGTGATAGGAAACCTAATGGCTGTATATGAATCACATGTATATTTAGTTAACACATTGAGTGTCTGCTTCATGGAGGCCATATCTGCGCTCGAAAACTGGCGCGAAGAGCGAGCTGCAAATGGCGGCGGCAACACAAAACACCACGAGTGAGGGGTAGAGATTTATGTATCTGTGTGGAACACGGACGCAAAGGGAGGTACCTCTCTTTGTCTTGTTTCTTTGGTCCTGGCGTGCAGATCAGCGGGTAAGGTAAGGATCCTAGCACTAATAGTAAAATGAGGATATTTGCAAGGGCATAGGCGAAAGGGTCCTACGTAATAGAGGACCAGAGGCGAGCATTGTTCCGTATATATAGATAGAGATTGAATTCTTAGAAAGTTAGACCATCGGTAAAACACTTCGCAGCCGCCTGCAAAAGAAAGCAAAATGTCTCTCTTGGCGAGGCATTGAACGTGCGTGAGACAGAACACATTCCACATTCTTCAATGTCTCATTGTCGTGCGTCCTTGTGCATTAATTTAATAATGTGCGACGAGAAAGGGAGATGCCACCAAGAATGGGCACGGAGGGCATTCGGAGAGTTTAGGAGACAAGGCAAGCAAAACTGCCCATCTAATTTCCCTCGTGGCTTTTTAGCGGAGTTTCGCCCTGCGTCTTGTGAGGAGGTGCAGCAAGCCTAACAAGGAGAGATTGTAGATAGCCACGCACTACGTTCTAGTTGTCGCAAGCTTGTTGTTCAGCCACGTTTTCTCACTGGCGTTCTTTTGAGGTTTACTTTTTTCTCAAGTCTAAGTCATGCCTTGTCCCTTACAGAACAACGTTTATTGTACACATGCCGAGAGGGATGATGGTGATTTGTGAAAGGCCATAACGAGACTCGCCTCTCAATTGTAAAAATCAACTACGGCAATCGATGACTTTGCATTTTGATTCCGCTCGGAATGTTCGGCGGGCCGTCTACGACTATGTCCAAGTTTTTGTACAACTAACAAAGAAGGACCACAAGTCCGACTGAACCAACGGGTGGAAGGGCCGCAAATAATTGGCTGCCTGAAGCAAAAAAAAAAAAAAAAACCTCGCACTTGCCTGCTGGTCTGCCTCACTATGTGTACTTCCATCGTGCTATTGTCGCTGTCATCAAGAGGCGGAGCTTCGGAAGACCAAGGTGGAGAGATGCGGCCATCTGACATGTCTACGCACAATGTCTTTCCAATCTGCCTGTCAGTCTCGACATGTACATAACATACAGCATGTGAAGGATGCCAGCTCACGCGCGTACGTATGGCTAGGCAGCGTGCGTCATGCTGCCACAGGGCCGGGGCGGAGCCTGAACACATCGCTCTGATTGAAGTCAAAAAGTACAAGCAAGTATTGCTGCAGGACAAAAACGAAGCTGCTTTGCCACAGTTTCTCTTTTTGCGAGGAAAACGAAACAACAAAACAGCGAAGCCGCATTGATTCGGTGGCGCCGCTCCCTTGGTCCATTCAGAAGTACGCAGTATACAGACTACTGCGAACAGGACATGCAAGCATCCCCCACACACTCCCACACTACCCACACTCTCCAAGCCTTTTTAGTCTCCACCATGTCTTCAACGCTGTCCCTTCCGCTTGTTCTCTCCCCTTTTCAAGTCTGTTCCGAATGGGCGCTAAAATAATTATGGGATCTTCGAGTTGTTCCCTGCAGACTTCCTTTCAGCGCAACACACCGACACGCCAGGTCCTCCCTCCCTCTAGTAGACTCGCGCCCCCTCCTCCTGTCTGTTGTTCCTTCCTTTCTCTCCCAAGTCCTACATTACGAGCTGCAACTACACGTCGCACACCCTCCCCCCCCCTTTCTCTCCAATTAGACTTTTAAACTAATAGATTCTCCGTATTCTTATTCTCTCCTTCCGCACTGCATATCCTGCATCTTGTGGTACGAATCAGTTCTGTTCACTCGCTTCAACCTTCCAACCTCTTCTTTCCTTTTTACCGTCTTCTCTCAGTGGCGTGGTTCTTTTTGTTATTTGTTATTCGTTTCTTTATCTTGCTTTTTTATCTAAATTCCACATTCTACATTCAAAGGAACACCGGAACAAATCCGCCTCTCCGTCCTGTTTTACCGATTTTGTCGAGCATTCCTCATCTTCCTAGACCACTCTTCGACTGACGTCTTCCCCGTTCCTATTTTAACTCGAGATCCTAAGCGCTGCAAATTACACCTGATTTGATACTCCTCGACCACAACATTTCCTCACCGCCGACCACGAAACAGGCCTTCGACTAGATTCCCTCTTGATCACCGCAGCGACGGCTCCGATTCCTACGCGCTGCTTGACGTCTTCCGAAACCTGCCTCCCTTGTCCTGGGATACGTATATTTTCCTGAGGAAGTATAACACTTGCTTGCAGGATAAATGATGCAAAGTTACTAGAAGAAAGAATAAACACTCTCTGCAATCTTCGACCCTACCGCCGAAGCTCCTCCTCTCTTCCTGTCTGCGTGGTGCTGGATACACCAAAAACGTAAGAACAGCAATAGGGTCCAAGACCTGTGCAGGACAAACTACAAGGCTTGACGCCTCAATTCCAAGCGAAGGACTTGTGGCCGCTGCAAAGAGGTTCTCTTCGAAGTTTCGCCGGCTTCTCCATCAAACTACTTTTTTCCCAATGCAATTGGCTTGTGTATCTTTGTCGTTTTCAGAAAGCACAAGTTTGCAGTCGCTGGCGAACAGTCACTACACGGCTCCCAACTTTTAGTGTCCTTGAACTCACGAAACACGCGAGCAGCCTGTCCATCTTTTCCCGGATCGAGGGGCATATAGTGATTCTCTTATTGAGGCTCCCTTCCGCTCCTTTGTTGTCTCGAATTTGGGGGGTTTGCAATCAAATTACCCGGACTGTTGGGTGTCCGTGTGAGAAATACTAGAACGGGGCAAGGATAAAGTAGAGGGGGTGTGGACAGACGTCAAGGGACGTATTAAAGAGGAGGGCAGAACTGCACTACGAGGAGATATTCTTCTATTCTCCCCCCTTTGGGCTGTGAAAACGTGCCGACAGTGGAATCGACAAAATGTCGTTTCCCGTGGCCGTACAGTCGGCCATTTTCTATTTTATGGCCTGCACCCCGTGCATGTCCGCCCGCAACCGGTACCGTGCGAAAAAGAAGTTTGACAAAGAACGCAAAGAACGAGCGGCACTTGAAGAAGAAGAACCTCCTCTCTATCGCCACCCGAGTCCCTTCAACGTTAACCCATACTGGCAAGAAGAGATTATGATGGGCCCTAGTTTACCAAAAAAGGGCCGCGGCAACAAAAATCCAAGCCAACGAAAGCTCACCAGCGCCGGAAAAGAGAGCAGCTTGGCTACACGCAGCAGTCTTGCCATTAGCAGCCACGGTGTGCCGACCAATGGAGCTAGCGAAGATGGAGGTATGACTACAGTAGGGGAAGTGAATATTGGAAGCAGAGCTGGAGCGAACGCCACAGATCATATAAGCGCGCCTAGCAGTGGTGTTGGCGCAACAGTAGCGACCGTACCGCCACCGGCAAGCCCCACCCTTGTTCCAGACGATGCTCGCAGCATGAGCATGGTGGAAGCATCAGCTACAATCACTGGGTCAAGTCATGAAGGTTGGAACCACAAGCGGTATCAGAGGGAGGACGAGGAGCTCTGGGGTCATGAACCATCTAGGACGCATAAGCTTATGGACGCTATCGTCAAAGCCGGCTCTTCGGCCGGCCGTTTACTCGAAAGCACACTAGGGAAGGAGAAGAATGTTACAGATGCAGACCGCGCTAATTTTTATGCACCAACAATCATTCATCCACCCGTCAATGACTACCACCCACCTGTGGTGTCGAATAAGCCTCCCCATAAGGATGCTCTGCGCTGGATGCTGCAACCACCTCCCCCAGCCAAGGTAATGGAGGGCAAGGTCCCCGTCAGTCGAAGCACGAGCGTTGCGAGTTCAGTAAATGGCGGGGCCGGAAGGAGATCCGCAGCAGCAGGGTCAGAAGCGTCTCTCACACGCAGAATGGCTTTGGAAGCGAGGTTACGCAGAGCCGACTCGACTGCCAGTGGCATGGTTAACCATGGAAGGGCAAGAGCATCATCATCCGCCGAAGAGGTTGGGGCCCCCAGTGACAAGAATATGGCCGTTGCTGCCAGCCCCAGCCGATCTGTTTCTCGGAAATTGGCTGTAGCCGGAGAATTCAGGCCGAAGAGCCAGCAGCGTTCGAACTATCAGGATAGAGCCCGGAGCCGAAGCGGCAGTCTAACGTCTTCTCAAGAAGATCCGTGGTGGTCTTCCGATGAGGACGAACCAATGCGAACCAAATGGCGGCTCCCTAAGTCCGCTGTAGCGGCAGGTAGCTCAGCAACTGGAGCCCAATTAGCGGTGGATCCGTTTAACACCAGAGGCAATTCGAATGCAGACGTCAATGGCGAACGTTCGGCTGCTGCTGGTAGCCGAGCCATACCGGCAGCTCCTCAAGCAGCGCCTCGCAAACGCTCCAAGCTAGAGACTATCATGAGCTCTGATGCCAGTGGCAAAGCCGAAGTTGGAGTAACTTCTGAAGATGGCACGGAGAACACTACCGCAGCTGTTACGGCTAAAATTAGCACAGTGGCTGAGGCAGGTGACAACAGCAACGATAGATCCAAACCACAGCATCTTCGTTCAGCAGACTCTTCGTTGGACAGCGGTCTCGCTCTATCGGCATGATTCTGATGTCGTACAATTCGTATCCTATTGACATCAATACGCGCGCACATACACAAACCTACGTAACTCATGAAATTTTTTTTCTACTCTCATACATTCTCAGGCTGGAAACGAACCTCTTTAACGGAATCGGATAACCATTACTACTGGATTAGCGGCAGCATTTCTGTCTTGGTTTCATTTGTCTTTTATTTTCATTTTCTCGTTTATCAGCTTATTTGCATGGCATATTGGTCTACCATTATTGCATATTAAGTCTTTCTGTTGGAAGCATGGCAAGGGAGTTTCATTATTAGGCACCAAAGACGGCATGGGATCTTGGGATTGTTTTGTTTTTTTCTGCTCCTGTTGTGCAAAAAAAGGGGCGAATCATTCGCGTTGCAAACCTTGGGCTGACGAGAGCCTTTCAGCTTTTTGCTTTAACAAAAAAAATGGTCTCTCAACTAAAATAGGGCTGTCTTTACAACATTTGGCTAGTTTCCCATCATACAATTGAGCTCAGTTTGTTGCGTTTGTCTGGCCCAGTCGTAAGATAGTTGACCGATTTCACCGCTCATGCAAACCAAGAATGGTTCAATGACGTCTTTCCCACTAATGACCTTTGTTAGTGGCCCGTGATAGCAGAATGGGCGCTGTGCTTCCAGGCCGACCCACTTGACCAACGTGGGGTAAGAGATAGCATCAGCAGTCCTGCCATATTAACACGTCAAATGCAGAAGCCGAGAGAGCAGATCAGAAGCGTTGGCATCGTCTAACATGGATGATTAACTCGGGACCTGTTGCGCGATTGTCTTAGTCCGCTTCCCCCATTTCGGTGCCATCCAACGGGTGGTAAGACTGCTATGGGATATATAGTGATTCCCCTCCCTCTTTTCTAGAAAAGACGTAGAAAAGAACAGAAAGCCCTTGAAAGCTGTTCCGTTTGTCCACCCGGGTGTCTCGACTGGCTTAACATGTTTTGAACACTCTTGAGCACTTTACAAGATCTATTTATTAGTCGCCTGTTTGATCTTTTTTGGATTAGTATTTGCCGGAACAGCGACCTCTCATGATTCTCGCGGCACGCAACTCGCCGTCATCCCACTTTCTTCCATCTTGAGCACCGGAGCACACAGAGCTTGGCATGAGTTTCAGCTGCCCGATATACTATATTAGATATCAACGAGACCCATCGCCTCCATTCTAGCTCACTTCTTCTACAATTCTTGAAGCTAGAAGTCATCAACCGCCATAATGGGCTCCATCGATGTTGATTCGGACGAGTTCATCGTCCTTGTTACGGGATTTGCTGTAAGCCCCTCCTTTCACTTTTCGTTGTGCCAAAACGCTACGTAGCGGCTACTAATCACAAATCACAATAGCCCTTTAAATCTGAATATCCCCAGAACCCCTCATGGGAGATTGCCCATGGGCTGCCCTCTTATCTTCCGCCGAGAGCTAAGAAGGCGATAGCCGCGGCTGCAGCAGCAGCCTCAGCGCAGTTGACAACAGCGGGCAGCGAAGCAGCAGCAGAGGAAACCCTGCCGCCTGTTCGTATTATTGTCTACCCCGAGCCGATCTGGGTCAATTACCAGGTCGTGCGGAAACTCGTGCCCCATTTCTGGGACGACGTGGGCCGTGCAGCTCCGGGTGAGGGATCGGTGGAGGGCGGGTCCGCCGTGTTTCCACCTGGATTCGCGCTGCCGCCGCGCGTGGACCTCGTGCTGCACATTGGCATGGCGGGGCCGCGCCTGCACTACGCGCTGGAGCGCGTGGGCCGGCGCGACGGCTACGGGATGCGCGACGTCGATGACCAGCTGCTGGGCGACACGGCGGCGGACCGCAGCGACCCGAATTGGGTCTGGTACGGCGTGCCGCCCGCGCTGGAGTCGCACCTGGACCTGGACGACGTGCTGCGGCGCTGGCGCGACTACGTGCCCCACGTCGACCTGCGCATCTCCGTCGACGCCGGCCGCTACCTGTGCGACTTCCTCTACTTCTCGTCGCTGGCCCACATCTACCGGAAGAACAAAGAGGACAGCGACAAAAACCGCGAGACCGGCGGCGCGCCCGATCCCCGCTACAGCCGCCGGCGCGTGGCCTTTCTGCACGTGCCCGCATCCGCCGCGCCCGAGCGCATCGCCGCGGGCCGCGACCTAGTGATCGAGTTGATCCGTTCGCTGGTGGAGTCGGAGGTGGCGGCGCGCAAGGAGGAAGCGGCCGGCAGGAGGGCGAAGCTGACTGGGGAGGAGGCGTCGCCCGCAGCCGTCGACACGTCCGTGCCTGGCGCCGACGTGGCCACGGGCAAGTGGTACAGAGACTAGAAGAGACTTTTAATTCCTGGCACGGCTTGGACGGATTCGGGTGGACAGCACAGCGAAGGGGGAGTTTACAGGCGGCGCAATGTAATTTGTATCTCTGTTTCGGTTATATATTTCGCGCAACGGTCTCCTGCAAAGCTATTCACCTGTGTTGGTGTGACCTGCTCCTTTGTGAATCCTTTTTTCATATGCGTCTGACGTCATCTTACCAACCAGCTGCTAGAACTAAAGTGCAGTTTCTGCGAGAGTATCCTAGCAACATGGCACAGGTTCTAGAACTGACATAAGCTCTGTATGATAACTTAATTCTGCAAATTCTATTGTATGTACATTCTTTCTGTCTTTATCATCACGCTCTATACGATAATGCTATCTCATTGGCAACCGAAATGACCCCGACCCCCTTCGCAGCCTCCCTTTTCTCTACTTTGCCTAGGTGATTTCACATCTTTGGAGGCATGATCGCCCGAAGATACTGATTCGGCCACCGCACATTCAGACCCAACTCCTTCGCCGTCCGCAGCACGAATTCGGGCTCGCGCAGGAACTGCCGCGCCACGAAGGTGAGATCGGCCTCGACGAGGCGGCCGCCCTCGACGCCACCTTTCTGACTGACCTCTTTGGCTATCTGGGGCGAGTTAATCATGCCGACGGCGCCGATGAGCAGCTGCTCGTCAGGGATGCCGTCGGCGCGCAGGGCCTTGCGTACGGCGGCGGCCAGGTCGATCTGCACGTAGGGGTGGATGGTCATCTTCTGCGCGCGGCTGTTGCCGGCGGAGCTGACGTCCAGCAGGTCGGCGCCCCACTGCGGCAGCAACTTGGCCAGGCGGACGGTGTCCTCGAGCGTCCAGGACGGCTCGTTGGTGTACTCCAGCCACTCGGTGGCCGAGACGCGCACAAAGAGGGGCATCGTGTCCGGGATGGCGCCGCGCACGGCCTCGACGATCTCCTTGAGCAGGCGGATGCGGTTCTCGAAGCTGCCGCCGTACTCGTCGGTGCGTTTCTATGTTTAATTGTTAGTAAACTGAGGGGATCTCCTAATTTTGTCGGGCTGCCTGTCCAAAAAGAAACAAAAGCAAAAAAAAAAAAAAAACACACATTCGAAACCGGCGACATAAATTCGGCCGCAAGGTAGCCGTGTGCACCGTGGATCTCGATGACGTCGAAGCCGGCGGTCACGGCGCGCTTGGCGGCGGTAGCGAAGCTCTCGAGCAGGGAGCGGATGTCGTCCTTGGTCATAGCGAGGGGGTCGGCCCAGTCCGGGGCGTACCTCTGAGCGGACGGCGCCCAGAGGTTGTTCGGCCAGCCGCCGCTCTCCTCGGGGACGAACTGGTGCTCGCCGCGCTTGGTCTCCAGCCACGGCGGCAGCGTGCTGGCCTTGCGGCCAGCGTGCGCCAGCTGGATGCCCGCCTTGTGGCCCTGGCTGTGCACAAAGTCGGTGATGCGCCGCAGCGGCGCGATCTGGCTGTCCTGCCACAGGCCCGAGTCCTCGGGCGAGATGCGGCCGTTGGGCGTCACCGAGGTGGCCTCCACAATGGTCAGGCCGGCGCCTTTCAGGGCGAACTGGCCCAGGTGCACCAGGTGGAAGTCGGACAGGTGGCCCTCGTCGGCCGAGTACATGCACATGGGGGAGACGACGAACCGGTTGGCCACGGTGACGCCGCGGATGGTGAGCGGCGTGAACAGGGTCGGGATCGCCGGCTCAGCGGCGGCGGCACCATCCTCCGCCACCGGGGCCGGCAGAACTGTGCCAGCCCGCGGGTTCTGTGCCGGAGTGTAGTAAGGGACACCGGCAGCGGGCAGGTTCACGGTCTTGGAACCGCGGGTGGTAACACCGGTCGGCAGAGAGGAGCTCATTCTGATAGTATTTGAAAGTGGTGATGTAAGTGATTGGGATGTGAAGAGAGGCGAGTGTTCGCAGCGAAGAGGTCTGAGGGATGCTAGATTGACTTTTCTGTTTCGTTAGGAATCGGGACCTTGGCCTGCTTTATATAATTTTTTGGGATATTTTATCTACTGACACAAACGAAGCCGTTTTGCCATATTGCAATACAACCTTTTCTACAGATGCAAGATGTTAGATGCTAGATGTGGTTCAGCCTTCCCTACAAACGGAACAAGCCGAGCCAGCGTAAGGTGTAGAATGGCGTGTGTGTAAGTGGTTTAAAGTTAATCCCCGGCTGATTGCTAATCTACGGGGCAAAGTTACTGGGAGAAAAAAATGGACGGCCGGTACGACTCATTCCCAATGGGGACGGGACAGGAGGCTATCGGGCCTCGGTAGAGCCGAGTCTTGCAGGACATACTGTCTCTCGACTGTTAGGAAAAAATCGGGAGATGGGAAAAAGTCCGAAAGTCCTTTCTTCTTCTCCAATTTAGTAACTCGCCGAATCTTCTCTCAGATTGCTGTCTCTTAAACTGGGTTTTCCTCCCTTCTGTCTAATGCAAACGGCTCGGGGCGCGAGACTTAATGGCGAATCGCGTGTTGTATGCAGAGAAATCGACGAACGTGAATGGCGGGCGATGGCGATTCCCCAGTCTTTTTTTTGTTCCTCGGCTCTCGATGACAAAGGCTAGAAGAAAGTTCATCCGACGGAGGCTAAAATTGAATCAATTCAATCAGCAAACACCATTGAACGCTTATCGGAGACATTACAGATTTTTATGTTCTTATTTTATTTTATTTCATTTTTGCTTGAACTCTTATTACGATACTTTGTCAGTAAGTCATGTCTCCTTCTTTGTCAGTGTTCGGTCCTGGAAAGCTGCCATTTCGCCGTCTCCCGCTTGAAACTTTGCGTGGCTTTGAAATGCGTACACGTCATGGTCTGAGAAGTATCGTGCATATTGAAAATATTTGGAGGCATCTGGCAACTTCTTTCTAGAAAGGGAAGGTAGTCGGTGTCGGGTTTTGGTGTTATCTAGGAACGTGGTTCTCACAGCTGGATGTGAAGCACGCTGATGAGCGAACGGGACAATATAAAGCTGAGAACATGCCGCCATCCTAAAATAATACGGGCACCATACCAAAGGAGAAGACTGGCAAACCCATTGCAAATATAAGTAGCAGGATGTCCATCCTTGGGTTAGCCCGCCTAAGTTCGGTGCTTTGCAATTGGTGTGCTGTTTGCCATTCGCCTTGCTTTGCTTCATCTGATTCGTATTTTCTACGCAAGAGATGCTGTGAAACGAATAAACTTGTTTGAAACATCTTCCCAGCATTCGTCTGAAGGTCTCCCCAGCTAAATCCCCTGTATTGTGCAACACCGGCCAGGGCCTTGCGTCTACCCCTTTACCTACCTGGTCTTGCTGTGTTTATCACGGCGTAAATGCGGCGTATTTACTAATGTTTAGAGACCGTTGAGGATAAATTGCACAATCAAGTGTAGATGCTTGCTACTTTTTTCCTCCTCCATCCCAGCACATTTGGCATCGCATAGTTGAGGTAGGCTACTTTGCAGCCCGCCTTGCATCGAGGCTGCCACACGAAACTCAAGAAAGAGGAGTCGATTCGGTGAAAGAAGCGGCCAGGACCAGCTCTGAACGAGATACAGCAATACAAGGCGCATTATGGCCGGTCCCATGCTGCACTGACAGCCCGCGCATATGTGAGAAAACATAGAGAAAGACAGACGAGAGCAAGATGCAGGAAAAGACAGAAAGAAGCAACACAAAGAGAAGGCCAGTGCTCGTCTCATTTTATTTTCTTTGGGTCTGTTAAGCAAGAAGTAGATCACCTGCACGCAATATATGCAAGCTCTAATGACTGAGCTACATGCAGCTTTAATGCAATATCGCACACAGCAATTTTTCGTAGTTCCCTGATAGTTAACAAAATGAATTATATGCATTGAGGCGAGAACGTGAACTCGCTTTAAGTACCTGCAAACGACGGATTGAAGCTTAAGTTTGCCGAGACAAATGAGACAGCGCGGACCTCTTAGCGCGGTGGGACACTGTTACATGGCTTGTAGGTGTTGTCTGGCGCTAGTACTAATTTCTGCTAAGGCGAGCAGGTGCAGCGTTTCAACTGCCATGACAAGTTCGCTACTAAAGTATGGAGAACGGAGTATGTAATACGTGTACTCGTACAGCTTAAACGGAAGGAAGCCGCAATCCATCGTTTTAGCACCCTTGCCTTTGGAGTCAGCTCGTGCTCCTATTCAAGTCATAATGTGGATGCAGCTGCGCTTTCCTCTCCTTCTCTCCTTCCTTGTTCAGAAATCCCACTTCTGCACAAACCAACGGCAATAACATCGCGGCAGATATAAATAGCAGAGCAGGAATGAAGGATCAAGGTCGTGGCACGTGTATAACAAGAGGCTGAACAAAGCCACTGGAACGTACAACGCACATATCGTTCTCGAGTGTGCAACATGGAAATGTACAACGGAGCAGTTCCCTCCTCTTTCTTGTTAAACCTCCTTGTATGCGTGTATGTAGAATTGACGGCCCCTCAAAAATTGCCTCTGGTGGTGCAGGTAGCACGGACATGCCTACCCAAAAGAAATTTTGAGTTTGGAGAGCATGGTTCCGCTCTGCCTTGGGGCGCTCCTGTTCTTATCCTTCTTATCATTACGACTAGCTCCTTGTCCGCCAGTTAGGAAGGGGGAGCTGTAAAGGGCCTGGCCACTCAGGGGCAGTGCTTTTGTGAATCGGGTATGTCGTAGAGTGTTATAGGTGCGCGTGTGTGCGTGTGTGTGTGTACGGAGTACGTCGCTCGTTTCGCACGGCGCAATCACACTACAAGCTTACACGCAGCCACGAGATTGGAGCGACATGGGTAGTGGAGAAGCTCGCGAAACAAAGTGAAACAGCAGAATCACACCTCAACAGCACCAAACTCCCATCAGCAAGGAACCTTCTGCCCCGCTTGGCCACAATAGTGCGAAACGAGACAAGGCAGGCGAAATAATTAAGGAGGGAGTATTGTGTAATAGGGGCCGAATTTTCTCTAATTATATTGGCACAACCTGTGCCCTTGCTGCTCTGCTACCTAAGCATAGACGAAAGGGATCTTGGGAGCGAAGATTGATCTATGGGTCGGTACTCCGTAGAAGTGGCTTTAATGCAAGAAAAAAAAAATAGAGGTCAGGAGGAACAGCTGTACGCAGTGGCAAGGGCGATGAAGAATAAGCCATCAAGCTCAATACCGGTTCGAGAGATAAATAGCGTGCGATAATGGCGCTGCGGGAAGGCTACGAGAGTGATTGAGACAGGATGTGAGTTACTACTACATGACACAAGCGAAGAATCGAAGACTCCCAAGGACCGTTCTAAGTGGACGGTCTATGAAGCACTGGTGCGTAAAGGGACAAGGGGGGCGAACGCTCCTCTTTGCCATGCTTTGTTTGCCTCTGTGCTCTTTCATCCATCCCATCCACTCTCGTCCATCCTCTACTTCGAATGGCCCTGCTTTTTTGCTGCATCAGATTTCGGCGCCCCGCTTTCCGTACCAGCGGACTCATCGGTCCATTCCCTCTTCGGTCCCAAATGGATACTGACCCAAGCACGTTGCAATCGTATCTTATGGAGCATTGCAGCACAACCTAAGCTCTATCAAGAGCAGAGCCCGCTCTCCTCAGGGGGCGTATGTTAGATGCACTCATACAAGAACACGAAGCTTCGCTCCTTTTCTAATGTCGTCGAGTGGTCGTCATACCAGCGTGGTTCGATTATCAACGCCAATTTTGTCTGCATTCTTTCGTTTATCGTAAGTTCATGCTATTTGATCATAGCAACACAACCTGATACGTTCTGTACGCCTCAGCAGTGTGCTTTCTGGTGCTATGGCAACCAAGTAAGTGATACCTTACAGGGAAAAGATATTATCCAAGAGTGACCAGAATCTAACATTTTCAGATCTTCATCTGATCTCATCCGCGTTCTCGTTGGACCGAGCCAAAGAGAGTTCGTTGTTCATAAGGAACTCCTTTGTGCAAGCAGCGCCTTCTTTCGGGACAGCATCGATGCCGTCCCAGATGCCCTAGCAGCGGCTTCTCTTGAGTCACCATCCTCATCTCCGGCTTCCTCTTCAACTTTTCCTGCGTCTTCTGCGGCTCCGGCCCCTCTTGCCATATGGCTCGCCGGCGAATCCGCCGGTGTGTTTGAGCTCTTTGTACTATGGCTCTACCGACGCCACGCCTTCCGGACTGTGGTTGACGAGGCTGTGACCATCCTTATTGCTAAGCGTGGCCAGAGCGAAGAAATCGACTTGCGTCCACCATCAGAGCAGCCATCATCACGTCCTCGCTCTTCAGTGACTCCTTACACCTCTTCCGTGTCCAAAACAACCCCATCACAAAAGTCCGAGACCCTCTCAGCTGCCCAAAATTGCAGTGACATGCATTGGAATCTAGTCAATCTTCACTTATTTGCCGCCTTGATCGATATTCCAGCTCTCCAGGATGTGGTCATGGACACCCTCCAAGATTTGTACCTTCGATTCGACTGGGTAGCGACACCTCGCTTCATTCGCTTCCTCTATGTTGAGAGCGATCCCTTCGCAGCCTTCCGTCTCCGCAAATGGGCAGTCGCTTTGTTGGCTTGGACCCTTGCAAATCGAGGTCCGATCATAAGCCAGGCTGGAAGTCATGCAAGCCAGGCTAGTCGCATCAGCTATGACGGAGACACAGAAGAGCTTCGTCGTCTCCTTGATGAGACGCCTCAGCTATTTGCCGACTATGACGCTCATCTCACCAAGATGATTGCAAGCAGAGCAGATCCACGTATCAAGAACCCACAGCTGCGAATTCCGAGCAACCATCTACGCCGCGAAGACCGTAACTTTGGTTTCCGTCAATGCTCTTTCCACAGTCATCGCCGCGCTGTCCGCGAGGGTCGTTGCCCTCACAGTTCTACTATGGGCAAAGTTGTTTATGATGCGGCTCCTACAGCTTCCAAAGCCAGCCACCAGGCTAGCAAACACGGACCTTCATCTTCCTTATCGTCGACGTGCTCAAGTATCATGTCAGAACCGCGGCTAGCCGACTTGCCTGTTTGGTCACCTCTCTCAGCAACCACACCTGGCTTTGCCCCCCTAGGGATGGAGTCAACGATTTAAGACAGCTTGTTTCTGTTTTCTTATCTCTTTTATTTTATTTTTTTTCTTTTGTTCTTTTACTTCTTTTCTTGACGCTCATTTATTGCATAGGTGGTAGAGTTAAACGCTTCCACGAATAGGGTACATGAGAAATGATTTTTACGGCCTTGATGGGTTATATTAGACGAGCCTAATAGGAGGTTCATGGTGTTTCGGCGTATGGCTTGTCTCTACTTTTGAGACTTTCTTTATTTTATACATGTATATCAACATTACACTTTTTTTCACTTCTGCACTGTTATTGAGAATTTACTAAAAGAATTCACCGAGTTACTTCTTTTCTTCTGCCGGCGCATCTGGTGCAGGACATGGTACTGCCGGTAATGCAGCGTCAGCCGCGACAGTGGCGTTTTGGCTGACTGCTAAAAAATGCTGTCGCATTAACTGAGTGCGCTTCGTTATGGCGGCTGTGTTAGCAGGATTACCATACTGCAAGGCGAGCCCGTCACTGTGGTTGACGTAAACCTAGTGTCTGTTAGCTGAACTGCCCGAGACGTTGATGGAACACATGAAATAATAATTTGCGGCGTACATTGCAGTCAGGCACATTGTGCCCGAAAAGACTCCAGAACATGTCGCCACCGGCGGCCGGGCTGGTTTCGATGGCTCTGAAAAAAGGCACTAGAGAGCCGTCGCTATCAGCCCCCGTGCCCGCGTCGGTCCAGCTGTACTCGCCAGCAATGTATGACTTGTTGGCGGCAGTCGCTGCCTGCACGTCGAACTGCAGCTTCTGGACGCTGACGGGATAGAAGTGGTCGGACACCGCGTCCACCTCAGCGATGCTCAGGTGCGTGTGGTTGACCCCGTACGTGCCGTCGACGACCAGCTTCTGCGGCCCCAGCTGCTTGATCAGCTGCGCCGTCGACCGCAGCCAGTCCGCGGGCACGTCCATGTCGCCCCACACGGGGCCCGTCAGCTCGTTGCCCGTCTCGTAGGCGAAGATGGTGGGGTCCGCCGCGTAGCTAATGTTAGTGTAGCGGTTGACGTGCGTCAGCAGCGTGCGCACGTAGTCGCGAAACAGGCCGGTGACCGTCTCGTTGGTGTAGAACTGCTGGACGACGGGGTTGCTGGCGTCGCGGTTGCCTTCGACCTGGAAGCCGGCCCACCGCAGAAAGTTGAATTTGCCTCCGTGGTAATAGTCCTGAGAAGCCTTGTGAGCAGGAAACGGTCCAGGGCCAAAACAGAAAAAGAAAAAAAAACACTCTAAAAGACAAGGAACTATGGCAGGGAAATCCATTCATACATAGTTGTCCGTCAGCGGCACTAACAGGCGCAGACCGTACACCCGCGCCTGGTGCACTGCCCAGTCGATAGCCTCGAACGCCTGGTCATTTGTTTTCCCGGCTGTCGGCCACACGCTGAGCGGATTGCCCGTGCTGACCCCCAGCGTGTGCGCCCGTATCGCCGTCCCACCGAGTGCCTTCACCATGGCCATGATTTCGGTGACGCGGCCCTTTGTCGGGTAGCTTGCCTTGGTCGGCGCGTAGTATGGTGCCCTGGAGGGCGGCACTACGTTCTCGTCCAACCCCAGCCAGTAGACGTTGGGCCCGACGGCCTTCCAGGGCTTGCCGTCCAGCGTCAGGCGGGCCCCGTTGCGGACCACGGGAAGGTCCCGGACGTCGCGGGTGGCGGTTGCATTTAGAGCTGCTAGCGCCGCGGCGGCGGCAGAGGATGCAACCAACAGGCAGCTGACAACGAGTTGCCCAAACTGATGCATTGTATGTGGATGACAGGCGACAGGTCGAGAATACGCCGGTGAACTTCTTCAATGCAGTACCAAGGAAAGAAAGCAAGACGAAACGGCAGTGACAAAAACCAGGATCTTTTTTCTATTTATTTCACTATTTTTTCTTTCTCTCTTAATTCAACAACCGGACGAATTCTTCCTCGGAACGTCAATTTTCTTTTTCATATTCCCTTTCGTCATTCCATATCTCCCCTACCCGCCGCCCATCGATGGATGCTGTCCTTCACGTAGGTCTTCGACCAAATATTCCTCTATTTAGGCTCGTAAATTGAAATCTGGGCAGTCAAACCAACATACCAAAAACTGAGGCTGTTTTTCTTCCTACCGATACTGCTTGCTTGTGAAAAGACGAAAACGGCGGGATGTGGAGATGATCGAGAGCGGAACAGGCCGCTCCGGCCACCTTCAATAGCGGATAAGTTAGAAGGGGAATCAAAGTCTCTCAATGCAGGAGGAAAAGAAAGAAACCTATGCAAGTCTTGGAAAGAAAAGAAGCTAACAAGAACCTGCCATAATTCGATGCTCTGGATTGTTAATCTCGCCTTGGCTGAGGACAATAATTCCCACTGGGTTTGCACAGTTTTCGAATGTATGTAAAGAGTCAATGTTGACCAAAATAATCCGGAATAGCAGTTCAGCACGGGGCAAATCGTGATAATGTACCTAGAACAGGATGACGAATTACTGTAAGATATGTAGTAGAGCTCGCCTCGATTCCAAAGTAGACTTATATCCAGGTGGAATACCAAACATACCGCATTTCATACTGCACCAGAACAATCCGGTCTTCTGCTAGCTGATCTCAAATTATCAAGAGAGTACGTAGTGTTCTCCACCTATCTTACAAGCAGATGGACCTTGTATTGCACGAATTTTTATATCTTGATTATTTCGAGCCCAACTGACATCTAAGGAGGTTAATTAAATAGCTAGATCGCAGAACAGATAACCAGTTAGGTACCGCTGTATAGATCGCGACTTTGCGCTAGTATGCAGCATGATAAATTATTGATCTCTACCTAACTCAAACGACGTCCTAGGTCTAAACACAGTATATCAAAAATTATGAGAGTCGATGTCACTAATATATCACATATTATCAACTTTCTTTCCTAGTAAGCCCTAGTTTTTTCTTTTTAGAAAAGAAAATCCAATTCAAGAAACCTCCTTTATTTTACACAAATACTCTTTATCTCAATTGAAAAAATAGATAAATAGCAAAAACTACACAATTAACAAACGTTAAGTCTAGAAGACTCGAGCGCCCCGACCCCGACAAAAGGAGGCCAAGTATATCCGCCCCTTTTTAGCTATTTGATCTCACAGTTTCGAAAGGAGGAAAAAAACAGAACAAAATATGTACATATGATAAAGAGGGTGCTGCTGCCATGGTGTAGTGAATGAGTTAATCTTCCTACCCATGAACAATGGTTAACTACATTTCGCCTCCTCCAAGAAAACATTGCAGAGATTGCAAATTGACTAACCATGTGCGAGAATAGGCCCGAGATGTAGAACTGAATTAGCTCATAGCGAGTAGAGCTCAAAATATATCAAAAACAAGGATCACAGTGCCGTCTTGGTGACGCTTTCACGGCCTTTTAGAAGGAAACAAAATGCTGATTTGATTTTGACTTCAGACAAAGAAGGCGCTGTGGCTAGACAAAGTTGATCAGAGCAATGCGTCAGTGATGAGATGTGAGAGGTACTTTTCCTTTCTTTGGGCTGACCGTCTAATACGCTCTGCGATAGCCATGTCGTATGAAGGAGGTAGCAAATAAGCTCGTCTAGGAAGGAACGATCGCCGAACACGATGAGGTGACATAGAAATGCGTAGGCCAAGAGACGCACTGCTGGAGCATACGTCAATGATGATGGCCGCTAAAGGCGCAGAAGGGATCTTGAACCGCAAAGACATTTTGATTTCCTAGTTCAGGAAGGAACCCTGATCAGGAAGGAACCACCCAACAGAAGAATTTCTATGATCCCCTCTCGTAGATGTAAAGCTCAGGGAAATCTTCATGAACTCATCGTCCCTCTAGTACTCACCATATTTTCACCTGCAGAAGACTTACCTTTTTCATATTTCTCACTTGGGCATGGCTACAACCAAGGAGATTCTTAAGGCTCTTTTGAGCCAGACTAAAGTCCTGGAAGGTGCGGTCCGCGAGAACACCGCCGTATTGAAGGAGGTGCGGGCTGCTTTGCGGGAGGCCGCAGAGCGGCAGACATCCATCAATCTTGGAGCTGTGGCCGCAGCTCTTCATACTTCAGAGAGGCTCGACAGAGTGGAGAAAGTCATTGAGCCGATAGCAGCAGTAGTGGAAGCCTTGGTGAAGTCCCAGGGAAGTTCCTCGTGGCTCCCCCAGGACTGCCCGGCACTTATTGTTGCGGCCATGACTGTTCTCGCCCCTTTCCTTTTTTGGCTTCTGGGAAATCCCACGCGTGAAGACGTTTGGGGATGGATAAAGAATGCGTCTAAAGCAACCTGGAACTGCTGCGATGCCGTCTTCGGCGATGTTGTCAGTTTCCTGTTTATGTGCTGGGCCGGGCTAACCTGGTTCAATGAGAGTTTCTTTGGCCATCGTCAGTCAGATCGACGTCGGCAGTCGGTTGCCAGACTTCGTTCTATAGTAACTGGCTATGCTGGCAGTGCTCCCGCTGGCGAGGGTAATCCCGCAGCTGGGGGCAGCAACTGAGGCAATAGCTGCAGCGTTTATGGGACCGGTAGTGCATAGTGGGTGGTGGCCACGAGCACCCCTCCCGGACGTATTGTTGACTAGGCCAATGCTGGCATGTCCAACGAGGGCGGTAGAGCAATAGTGGGTTTTCGGTGCCCACGAGCTCCCCTCGGGGGTGTGCTAGTTGAGGCACCTCTTTTGCAGCTGTATGGGAATGGGCCAAGCACGATGCTAGATATCGCACTAAGTGCGGCAGAGGCAATAGTACAATGCTGATGGGACCGGTAGTGCATAGTGGGTGGTGGCCACGAGCACCCCTCCCGGACGTATTGTTAACTAGGCCAACGCTGGCATATCCAACGAGGGCGGTAGTGCAATAGTGGGTTTTCGGTGCCCACGAGCTCCCCTCAAAGGTGTGTCAGTTGAGGCACCTTTGTTAGAACTGTCGAAGCAGCGATGGTATAGGCAACAGCGTAATACTGATGGGACCGGCAGTGCATAGTGGGTGGTGGCCACGAGCACCCTTCCCTGACGTGTTGTTGACTGAGTCAAAGCCGTCTTTCCCAATGGGACTGATAATACTCAGGGGTGATTTTCATCTCGCGAGTACATCACAACCCCTCGTGGCGGCGGTAGAGGCACCTGTACCACTCGTTGCGATTGCCGAAGTAGGGTGGACCTAGTGCGTGAGGTCCGCTAGATTGTCAATAGATGTCGGGACCCGGCCGAAGGGCAACCTTTGGTCGGGCCGGGCAGATGGGTTGACGGGTCAGGCGCTCTCAGAAGCGCACCCTGCATTGCACAAAATCAATTAAAGTGCATTAACCGGTGGGTCCGTATCTATCTAGATTCGGACAGCAAAGATCAACCTTCACTCTTATCTTTCAACAGAGTGTAAACCCGACATCCAACTTCGATTCCGCATTCGTCAATTGGTGTGGTATTTCCTGCAGTTTCAAGTAGTCCTTCGACGGTTTCCTGATCACATTAAATTGGACAACACGCTGAGCAATTCGCCTTACTGTTTTCACATCCGTAAGTCTTCCGTGTGTCAATGCACTCTACTTCATCTTCAGTTTATCTCGAATATCTCTAATACCTTCTTATTCTATTCAGTTTGAAGTTCTTCTTCTATAAGATGAAATTCTAGTGCTTGCAAGCTCTAGAAGTGAAGAGAGACATAAGAAGGACAGTTTATATTTCGTGGACATATGTCAGATGCGATAACACTAGACGTGACGACTGGCGTTAGAAGATCACATCCACGACGGCGAAGAAACCAAAAACAATCCTACCTATCTTAGACTGTTGTTCAATATACTTGCCACACGAAAATATCCTTCTAATACGAATATCTCTAAATAATTTCCTCGCGCCGGTTGCTCCTCACCGTCCTGTTCATGAGAAACTCGGCGGATAGCCTACTCGCTGATGGCACCTTCTCGGTTCTTTCCATCATACCATATCTGGATAAAGTTTAAAGTGGAATTCAGATACAGTCCTCTTACGCCCAGTTAATTTCCGATTACATGACATCATTTACACCTCCTAAACAATTTATCTTTGAAGTGACGAAAAAACAAAAGCCCACCAGAAGAAGAATTCAAAAGAAGCACAGAAACAGCCTCTAGTTACCCATACTCTTATATTCTGCTTCTGTACCGCATACAAGAGCTGGTATATGCATTATCACCAGCCGATTAGAAGTATCTGGAGACTAACCCCTGCCACGAGTCGCACCCTGTTCATTGGCTGAGCGTAGCGCTGCGGAATCGTTGCGCCTAGAGAATGTCGGTATGCTAGTTGTTCTATCTAACAGAGCCTTGGCTATGTTAACTTCCAACATTCGAAAACCAATCTCACAGCATCGGTTCAAGTATGGCGAACCGCAAGAGTTAAGAAATTCTAGATATTGCAACTCAGCCACTAAGCCTTTCGTAGGTAGAAATTTGCTGAAGTTGTCGTTCAAACATATTTCAAGCTCATGGGTTTAAAATGGCTACCTTTGCTTCTTCTAATTCTTTAAAGAGTTTTCTCGGTTGGTAGTCTATTACTTTGGACTGCCGCCGCAGTTTTATTACCGCAAACACAATCCTGCATATTTCTTTCATCAACTTACGCTTTTGCAAAGTCTCCTCAGGTCAACAATTTCTTTAAAAATGCGTCTTCCGACCTCGTCGTCAACACTATATGCCAGATACAAAACTTAGCACTTCAACGCTATGGCTTAACGGTGAGTGCCACGCTTTCGCTGCGGATACTCATCTATATTACATACGCGTTCTATGCTTATACTAGGTGCATTTTTTCCCCCCTTTTTTGTCTAGGTTCATTCAAATTCTGGCCTAACAGCTCTTTCATATTGAATCAAGGACGACCACCTTGTTTCCGTCTGGCAATCTGCACTACTGCACCACATGATACCGCGCATTTCTTTGTCTTGTCTGGCGCCCCATGATTCCAAATTGAGCCTTCCCAGCCATTCGTGGTCTGTTGGCATTTCAGGACTAACCGCACCTACCATTTTGAGGTAAACACAGCTCCCTTTACCTCGTGTCCACGAATAAAGTGTACGACATTGCCTGCATTCAAAATAATGACTGCCACGCTGTGAGCCCAGATCTTTGTCGACTAGCCAGCTCTCCTCCAACATAAACTTTCCTTTGCGATAAGGGTCTTGATTAGCAAGACATCGACAGCATGGGTCATCATCAGGGTGAAAGCGGTGATAATGGTATTTTCCATAGCTTCTTGTCTGGTTTGGAAAATCTGCAAAACATGCGCATCGATCGGGCTCGAACGCAAGCAAGAGCTGGTGGTCATTGAATTTTAAATGTGGACAAAGCACATGGTCGAATTTGCTTTCCTGGGATGTAAGATAGTCTTTGAGCTGCTGTCTAGTGATTGGCAGCGATGGATCGAGATTAAACAGAGGAATAGTCCATGTTAGATATAGATTTCTATTTCTACTTGTTCGAAAACGTGGCATCCTTCGAAAGGAACAGTGTTCACACTGATCGATGATACGCGATTGAATTGAAGACCTCCGAAGCTGTTCGATTCTCTGCTGATACTGGTCCCACGACATGCTTTTATGTGAGCACAAGCGAATCTTGCCTTCCCAACCAATGCAAATGCGGTACATATTGCGGGTAGCACGCTGAGCCGCTGAAAATAGTATCGCCGGATGATTGATCTGGCAACGTGAGCACCAAATACGGGTCATAAATTTCTTCATTGCCATGGCAAACTGGCCAGTTTCGTGAAAAGCGCGACAGTCGCTACAATATTGATCTAGATAACGTATTCGGTGGGCTAGAGGATCTTGACGTTTAATAGCATTGTCGGCACATCGTGTATCGTAAATTGGTAGAGCAGGGGACTCGGAGAGTTGATTATATACTTTTAGCTTCCAGTCGTCCCAGGGCTTCTGACCTCTCGCGTCGAACTCAGTAACGATGCGCATAAGGAGGAAGCAGGACTGGCGAAGAGCGTGTCTGGTGACATGGTCGGTATAATCGCTGATTTGAAAGAGGATCTTATCTGGAAGCTGATAGAGCCAGCACTGCGCTTCGTTGATCCACGAGCCTAGCAGCCAAGCTGGTGTCGACTCGTTTGCAGTAGAGGTAATGTACGTATGGTAAGGAGGGCAGAGTTTCTGGCGTATCCGCTGCATGCCAGACCGTTTTATTTGGGATCCTAGCCTGCGTATATCTTCTAGCAGATCGCTTACAACACTGCTGAGAGATGGTGGCGGCGGATTCAGGTCAGCCGCTTGTAAAACAGGGACTTTACCCATTCCGATAGTATTGTGAAATAGTCTTGTAATATGACCTTGGTTGATGATTGTGAATTTTAATCCAAAACTGTCGATACCGGATTTCTTTTGCTTTTTTTTTTTTAAATTTTTTTTTTCAAGACCTTTTTTTATTGAAATTGAATGAAAATTTGACACTCGTAGAGCTGAGAGAGGAAAGAGAAAAGGCGAAGAAATATACCTCATGGCTCCAATCTTCAACGACATGGCCAACATGTTCGGCGACGTAATTATTGCCACCCGTTTCCTCCCTTTTTCCAGGGGAAGTCAACAGAAAGAAAATTTGTCAATGACAGAAAAAGTTGATCTAGAATTTCGCCATCCCTTCATCTTTAGCACCTCTGGATTTCGAGAATTGTAAGAATGAGAAACTCAAATAAAACCGTAGATATTATTTGCTTTAGCACACGTCTTTAGGGGAGCCAAAAGTTTCCATAGATGAGCGCAGAGCTACGAATATCACATAGATACAGCTATCTAGGTTAGCAACCACTGCATAAATAAGCAGTCTTGTTTAGATAAATAATTATTTTCTTCTTTTAATGACGAGAAAAAGAATGAGAAAGAAAAGGAGAGCTATTCTGCTCCTCAAGGGGTAGCATCTGTCTGAGAGCACACGAATGTGAACGCGTGCCGAGCCCCTGAAGGTTGGATCATCTAAAACGAGACGAGACAGAACTTATATCTGAGAGAGGTATATCGGTAGTTTGTTCGATAAGTACTTGGACTATTCTGACATCGATTTTATTTGCAGAATAAGTTCTATCAATTGATTCCAGCAGATTTATTCTAGAATCAGAGTCCGTGGGAGAAGATGCAAGCTTCCGGAGAGGCAGAGCCGAGAAGAGATGCAAGTGCCGGGAAGATACGCTTGTCGAGTTGTACTTACCTAGGACTATCTAAATATTTCTATGCTTGTACAGACATTGACAACGTCGGTCATAGTGGTGCCAAAGATGCTGTCGCCCTGAGAGAGCTTTCATTTTCTTCTTTTTCTGCTGTAGTTACAGAACCAACATGCAAAAGGAAAATTTGGTTCACATATAAAAATTTACTGTCGGTTGGAACAATTTTGCTGAGTGGAAATGTCAGGGGGCTGGCATATCGGGACTACTCTAGTCATAGAGCAACCGCTGCACAATTGTCTGCCCTTTGTATGGCTTCTCTCGAGAGTCTTTTTTACTAATACGACCTCTTCAATTTCGCTCGGCACAGTCGCAACGGCTCTAGGAAGCAGAGTTTGCGATAGACCGCAAAGGACAATGCTCTGAAGAGATTCTTGCGCTAAAAGCGATGAAGATTGGCTGGGGAAGCAGCGGTGTATTGCAGAGGTCAGAAGAGCAGACAGTACTTAGTTGATATTACACACACAGCGTGGCAGGAGTTATCATGTGGCAAGCGTGCGCAGGCATAAACCTGGAGAGTGCAGAAAGGTGCTTGTCTCAGAACATGGAGATGCACCGCCGCTAATGATCCTTCGTTCGATCAAAGCGAAAAGGAGTTCGTCAATGGTATAGAACTACAGATCACAGCGCTGACAAGGAAAGAGGTAATAACAAAGCTGACATCGGACTCACGCCATAGTACTCTTGTCTAGGACTTTATTGGGTAGCAGCGCTAGCTTGTGAAATTGCTTTTACAAAAAGAAGCAATGGCCGTCACCGCCAGAAGTAAGCCTGGAAGGTTCACAAGTGTTCTAAACTCTCAGAAGGATGGAGTGGCACCGACGACGACATTTGTCCGTCGGCACACAATCAAACTGATGACCTGTTCCGGCTTTTGGCGATAGAGTATAATGCTGACGCCGTCTACCTGCACGAGAAAGGTCGCATCCACATGGAGATACGGTCCGATACCTACGTAAGAACTGGAACAACACTGGTGCGGTTGTGGTAGAAGCCCATCGGGTGGCTCTCGACTGTCGTGAGCAGCACAACGCAAGGCATGATACCCCGGGCTGCGCCGTATGGCCTCCTCCATTTTAACGGCGAAAGTCAGTTCCGGATGAGGAACACGATTACACAAGAAAGATAGAAGCAAGATGGCGGAGCCACTTGAGAAGAACGAACGCAATGCGATCGACACGATCGGAAACCGTACACACCAGCCGGATAAGACTGTGGAAGTCGTTCCGCCGCTGGCTTTACCGAGACAGGATCTGACAATGAGGCGTTTGTTAGCCCCAGACAGGTCTTAGCGTCTGGATAAGTGCCAAACTGTATATACCTGCCCATTTCCAGCTTGGTATATCTGTCTTCATTTTCAGATTCACAAGGGCCTCGAATGCAGAGGCAGATATGTAGGGTAACACCCATCATCTGTCGGAGAAACCGACACAGAGTCTTGCAATGCGAGCAAGAACACTTCGCCCAGCACATCCCTTCATTTATTCTCGTGTTCCTTCTCAATTTTTCTCGTCGCATTCTGCTTCGTGGTTCGGCCCGCGAAATGAGATGTATATTATACAGAAAATGGCAAAGAATTACGAGGGAGCAAGGAACAAGTGCTCATCTACAGATGATCGGACTGCTCGAACAGTTCACTCGTTTCTGCAAGGAACGTGTGTCACAATGAGGGTTGGAATTAGCTATGCAGGCCTCGGCCAGCAAATGGTTGACATTGTAAAACAAAAGAGGACGGCAGAGGGAGGACGGCAGAAGAACGGGGCGGCTTGGAGAAAGCCTTATCGTGTGCCGGCTGCTCTGCTAGACAAATACGATAAGATCTGGCCGTCCTTTTGCGCAATTATTCTTCTTCTCTGCCGGAAATTGTTTGTGATGCCGAAATTGCAAATGTCCCACAGAGAGAAACGCTGTAAGTGCTTCATCCCCTTGGCCCGTAAGCCACGGAGCCGGGGTAGAAAAAGGATTTGTGCCTCTGCACTGGTCTTGTGTTTATATCCAACCTCGCTGGCGAGTAAAGGACGAAGGAGGGTAAATGACAAATTTTCTCGACTTTCAGAGACCAGCGTCGTACAAGAAAGACACGCTCACCTGAATGTAGCGACCGAAGACTTCGAGCCCGTTATTTAGGAGATCATTTGAAGGATAAGCGACTGTCTTCAACCATGGGTGTGTTCTCTCTTCCACCTGGCATGTGTCGATCCTCGGGCCTACTTTCTGAAGCCACAGAGGAAAAAGACAAAGATAATTTGACCTCCAATCCTGCAATGCAACCCACAGTCTTTCACACAAGAAACCAAAACGTTGAGGTCTGCTCTGAACGCGGCTACGACGCCCTCTTTGGTGTGTCTACGGAGAGACTTCTGGATCTGATGGCGCCCAAACCGGGCCTAGGATCCGGAAAGTGTTTTATCCGTATCTTTGATGTCTCTCCGATTGCAGAGGCAGTATCTTGTCTTTGTCTGTCACTGTGCTGTTGTCCTAGCTCTCTCTCTCTCTTTTTTTGCCTTCTTTTTTGGTTTGAATGCCGAGCCTGGGCCTCCTGCTATTTTGCTTGGCTCTTGCATCGCACGCTACTCCGTACAGCGCACAGCGCCATTTCGCAATGCGTTTCTTCATCGACTTGCATGGTCTTTTTTTCTTGAGTGGCTAGACCAGCCTCTTGGCAAGAGAGCTTAGCAGAAAAGGGTCTATGAAGCGCCCGGGCTGCAGCATCAAACGGAACCGATTCTTTGGCAAAACAGGCTTCGCCCGAAAAATTAAAATGGAATATGCATGGAACTTGTGCTCTTAAGCGGCCGAGGGACCGAAAGGGCAAATGAGCGTCAAAAGCACATGTTCCTTTTTCCAAATCACAGGGGGGTGCCATTGTCACATGGACCCGTTATTACTGCGGTGCGGAGAGAGAGAAAAAGAAGAGATACTGTAGTAAGTCTGACCAGCCCCTTTCGAGACACCCCCGGTTTCGAGACACCCATTGTAAGTATCTTTTATAAGACATTAACATACAAAATATACTTCCACAATATCCCAGTAGATTTACTTCTAAACCCCTGTAATAATTATATATAAATATATACGAATATTTTTATATTTAATTTATGGCTTTTTAAATAGATAAGATGTTTATATAAAAATCTTATATAATTATATATAATAATTAGTTTTTATTTATTTATTTTATATATACAATTTAATTTTATTTTGTATGTAAAAAGTTAAAAATGTTATAATAAATTATAATAAATTATTATTTTAAAAATTATTAAAAAATAAGTTTTATTTATATTTTTAAAGTATAAATTTAGCTAAAGTTATTTAATAAATATTTTAGTTAATTTATTATTTAAAAAATAAAAGTGTTATAAATTACTAGTATTTTACTAGTTAATATTAACAAATAATTAAAAGCTAAATAACTATATCATAATAAATATTATATAAATCTTTATATATCAGAAAAATCAAAAATAAATCTAAAAAAATTATATTATATTTTTATTAATTTGTTTGCTTTGGTGGTTTAAATTGCAGGGATATGTTAGATGTATCTTTTGTATGTGTATTACATATAAAAGCTACATCTGACGGTGTCTCGAAAGGGGGGGTGTCTCAGAAGGGGCTGATTGGACTTAAAAAGAAAGAGAAGAGGAGACAGAGAGATAGAGAATGAAGATTATCACAGATGACCAAGAAACAAAGCTTCATCTTTTGCTCTTTATGATTTTTCTAGTGATTTTCAAGATCATATATTTCCTGGTTCATCTTCATTCTCATCCAATCTTCTTTCTTTGTGACTAATAAGAAATGCACCAGATGAATCCACTTTTTACTTCCTGGCAAGGCTGTTAACTTGCTCAGCTATGGAGTACTTGTAATACCGTATGCACAAACGTTACGTGCAATTCCCATTGCCCTGTCTTGCGGTATCTTTCTTACATGGGGGAGCCCCCAAACATCACTAAAAAAATTAAGGGAGACCCAAGGTCTCGGGGCGACTCCTCCGGTATCCACAGCCAAACAAGGAGAAATCACGCGCCGCTCTGCTGCATACATGTAACATGTATTTGCATCTTTCTTCTTGATGTTAGGTGCAGTAGCAGAAAAGACAGTTGAGTTCAAGAGTTTCTCCGCATTCTCGGATTGCCTCCTCTTCGATCGCGCTCTCCGCCTTTTGCTTGTGCTGCTGGGCCTGGACGCGTCTTGTCAGTGAAGGAACTTCGCATTTCATTTTGGCATATTTCACGTTCTATCTATTTTCCGCATTGTACACAATTTATATATTAATTATTTGCCTCACCGCTTCTGCGCTTTTCCTCTGCACAGCACTTGCCGTCCCGTTGTGGGTTAGCATTGTGATGTTAGTTCAACGATACGAGCAATGTTACACCTTCTAGCCCCCCCAGTTGTCTAGGCACTGGTCAAGTCACTAGATCGACAGCGTTTCTTACTCACTACTATCGGCAGACGAGGTGACAGTAGAAAATATGTGACGAGTCTCGCCACACCGAATGGACAGGACGAGCCCAGCGATCGTCAGAGAGCCCTGCGGCAGTGGTGGTGCTGGTACTTTCTACAGTGTCACTTGTATTGCCTGGCTAGGCCTGGCTTTGCTCCCTCAGGTCTATGTCTGCCCTCTCCCAACAGTTTTGTCGCCACGTGAAGGCATTACTGTCCCAGGGTGTGGCTGGATGGACGGGCACACCTTTTACCCATCTTACGTTGTCTAGAGCCTTCGGGTCCTCACCTTAGACCGGTTGATTGGGACGATTGGGACGCGGTCAGCTTGGACCTGCTCGTGCCATGTGCCATTGGCTGTATGGCGTCTCGTTGCATGAACAGAAGTTTGTACAGCGCAAAGCGACTGCATTGGCGGCACCCCTCTCCTCTCTTCTTCCCCCCCTTGCTCGTGTCCTCCGCTTTACCGCGTAGCTTTGCCTTTCTTTACCTAGGCTAGCAAAGCCTCAAGTGCCTCACACCTTATCTTGGTCTAGGGCGTCGACAACAACGTATGCAATTCTCAATAGCCAAGCATCCAGCAAGCAGGAGAAAACTTCATTCTTGTTTATCTCTCAACCAAAGACTATGTACATACGAGTAGTATGATGGAACGTTTGAAGCTCTGCTGGGGTGCAGACATATACGGGGAAATAGAAGTAAAAAAATACTCGCCAACTTCAGGGTCTCGATATGATAACTTATTATCAAAAAATTTTTTTTTTGCTATTTCTTAGCATAGCATTGATTCTACTCTTTCTAAAGGCAGAGATATACTCTGTGCAAGAGAAAGAAAGTCTTAAGCAAAAGTTCTGTGTGCTTTATTTTGATGCCGGGAAAATAACAAGGCCCAGACGAGCTAAACTACACATATGCGTCGGCACCCACACGTGCACATATGTACATGTATGCTCCATCATAGTTACCGTCTGGAAGGATTCGAGAATGCATCAAAGTTACCCTCTCTCTGACATGCTCACCCCTACCAGCACAGACATGGGGGTTAGGCTTTGCGTCGGGACCCAACAAAGTCGTCGAGAGAAACCACACAATGTAAGAAACGTTATACGATGTGCCCTGCAACGGTTTCCATGCAAAATACCAAGAAGGATCACGGAGAATGCCGAGACCTTGTTACAAGGTTAAAAGCAAACGACGAGACTAATAAAGGAAACGAAAGAAGGGTAGGGCTGGACAAAGGGATTGGCGAAGAGGGTGTTATGTGTGTTGCCGTTCCGCTCTGATCTTTCTTCATCTGTTGACTCTCCCCAAGGAGAAATGGATGTACATGAGGCTTGTCATATAACCGCATCTATCTGTCGTTTTTCAACCAATGCCACCATTTTTTTCCTACCTAGCAAAGATTGCCTACCCGTCTATTCTGTACTTCCGCCGGTATCTTTTTCGTTCACATTCCGCGCAATTTTCCCCGGCTCCGACAGGGTACCTTTGTATTCGTGCATGCACTGGTTCGTCTTCCAACTACATTGACTTTGCTATATGAAAGATACACTAGATCGACTGCCGAGGAGAGACTGATAAAGGCAGTCTTTGAAGCGCAGGATTCTCTCTCTTGCTCAATGGCACGCATTTCTCAATCACTAGTATCAGCATAAATATTTCGCCTGCTGGTCATTTTTGTGGAACCAGCCTCATTTGGTTTCTGCTTCTATTTTGCTTTCTTTTCTTTTTGGTTACTGTTTTGGTGCACTAGCAGGAGGACTGATCTACAGAATCACAAGTTTCTATCATCACCTAAAAGTGAAAGGGGGGGCCAGGTTCATGCAAGCCTCCTTCGGAGTTCCCATCGTCTCGGCTTCGTGTGCACCAACTCTTGCCCGGGCATGTCTTGAGAGAAGAAATCCTTTTTCTTTGTATTCTTTTTCAAGCCTGACATTGTGTTACAGTTCTTTGCTATTTTATTTTCATCTACTCTCTTTGTTTAGCATATGCGGACTGCTCTTTCTTTTCCTTTCCTCTGCTCGCCATGGCATCAAGTGATTTAGCAGACATCCCAGCAGGGTACTTTTCGACATTCTCCATCATTGACCCAAATAATCCTGCTCCTGAGAATCTAACCCGTACACAAAAACGAAACCGGCGTGTTTTTGTTTGTATTCCTTGCCACCGGAGAAAACTGAGATGTGACAAATTGCAACCTTGCACACGCTGCGTCGTGGCCGGAATTCCTGACGACTGTGTCTATCAGCCACCTCCTTCATCTGTGCCGGCCTCTATGAGGAAACCGAACAAGAGGCCGACAGGAGCAAGAAACGCCAAGGAACTCGACAAAGTGGGCCAAAAGGTAAAACGAGAAATTAGCCCATCAGAATCGTCTTTTACAATAGCATCATCTGCTCCAGATTCCCCCTCTCCACTTCATGAGTTGTCGCCATGGTCCACCGCTGGCCCAAAGACAAGAGAGGCACATTCGGTGACCGATGACAATGTATCAGCAATAATAAATGCTCCGTGTTCATCAATGAAATCCGGAGACGCTGAGACGTTGTCATCCGAACCAGGCAGCCAGGACTGTTCCAGAAAGCCCTTTTTGAATGGGGCGACTCACTGGATGCGGATCGCATGTGAGGTGAGTCTGCAATACGTTGAATTTTTGCCTCTATTACATTTCTTCTCTCTATGCTTATTATCTCTAATGCACGTGCTATAGTTTGAGGATGCTGTGCCGTATCTGTTCGGTACAGACACTCGGTGGCAGCAGAGATACATGCGGATCAAAACTCTCAAGTGCCTGTTTCCCAGCTTAAGCGACAACGTCAATTTTCCTTTCAGCAATGCGGGTTTGCATACCAAGGAACAAATACTCAGTTCCCTCCCACCGGACCACATTGTCGATGCTCTTGTCTCTAATTATATGGAGACATTTGGCGCAACGCATGGCCTCTTCAACCTCACTCAGCTGCGGCACGAGATACGCGAATTTCGCAAAGCACCTGTCGATATTTCAGACGATTGGCTCGCCCAGCTATGTATGATTCTTGCTCTTGGCGCTGAAACGTCGTCCGACATTCTATTCACAGGATTTGGTCAATCCGCTAGCGAATATGCCGGAATCTTTTTGAATGCAGCCCAAGCTTCCTTTGCCCGCTCTTCTTATATGATGACACCGACTTTGACAACAATTCGTACTCTTTGTTTGATGGTCCTCGCCAAGCTGGTGGAAATTCCGGCCAGTGGTGGTAGCAGCAGTGGCACCAGCAGCAGCAGCAATGGCGGCTACGCTCCCTTGGTTTCGCTCATGGCCTTCACCTTGCGTTTAGCAATGTCGTTGCAGTTACATCGATTAAGTTGCACAGCCACCGCGATGCCAACTGCACCAGAAGGTAGACCAGGCCTGCCGGCGCCTCTAGACGTTGAAATGCGACGGCGCATCTGGGTTACTGTACGTCTACTCGAACTCGACACAGCAATACGCACGGGAACACCGCTGCTAGAAGTCGACTGCGACGTGGAACCACCACAGCCGCTTCGTACTCGATTATTTTGCCGCATCTACTCAGAGGCTTGCGACGAGTCAGGCTGTTTTCGCGATGCCATGTGCCATGAACAAGATTGCTGCTATGTTGCCATAGATAACCATAACAAAACAGACAATGGAGATGACAGCCTTGAAGAAGTTGATCTATTCCATGACGATCTAGACGGACTATATCAACGAAGGCTAGCTCATTTCTTGCCTCTGCTTGCCACCGTAATCAATGCAGCTAATTCACCAACAAGACCAAGTCCCGGCAGCGAGCAAATACGAATCTGGGAGGCACAAATTCGAAGATTTCTGCGCAAAACCGAGCCCATCCTCTTGCGCAGCCAGCCTCCATACAAACCTGGATTTCCTTTCGTGCCTGGTTGGGACCAGCAGAACTACTCCTCTCAATCGCACGTGCCGAACAGCGCATTTAGCAACGCAGCTCAGCGAGCTACCATTCAATACCAATTCTTCGAAGTGCTATCCTATCGCGCACTTCTGGCGCTGCACCACGTCCCGTTCTGCTCGTCCTTGGCCGGCGATATCCACAACGTAGATGTGGCTTCTTCTTTCAAGTCGACACAGGCGGTTGTCATTGAAAGCTCATTAGCTCTGCTTAGCCTGCAGGTGAAATGGGCAGCACAGTCGACAGATTTCGCCAGCCGCTGTCCGAGTACCTGTACGAACATGACGACCGCCACAGCAGCAAGCGTCGAGACCCCCTATTCAATGTTTCAACCAGCTGCCGGAATAAAGGCCACAGCAGCCGAGATGATCATTCAGCCATCCGTGCCGCTCTCTGGCAGGTCGTCGCCAGCCATGCTTGGTGGCGGCGGCGAAGCTATGGGGTCGACAGCCACGGCTATGCGCACCAGCGGATGGCTGCTAGACTTGTGCCATGATGACTTTGCAGCAGCTTTGATGTATATGGTTTTGGTGCTGCGTGCAGCACATCTCCAAGACGAGGCAGAGGTAGAGGATGGAGGCGCAAGCAATAGTGACGACCGACTAGGTCGTCGAGGTTCTGAACAGAATGCTTTCCCGAACAACGATATTCTAGGAAGCCACAAGGCGGCAGCGGTGGCGGCCGTACGGCATGGCTATCGAATCATGCGAGATCGGTCGTATCGGTCGGTGGCTCATTTTAAAGAGTTTCTCGGCATTGCCATCTTATATGCCTGTTTCCGAGGACTCCACTCTGGCGATATTCTCTCTCAAGTTATCGATGCTACAAATGATGTCGAGCAGGTGGTTGTGGCTGGTCGACGATACATTCTCTGGGCCGCCGACAGTTTCACCCCGGAGGATGCCATGATGGAGCTAACCGGACCACTTCTAGCATATGCGGGCTTGTGAGCAAAACAATTGCAGCGGTGCTCTGCCTACACCTCACTCTTCGAATCCCAGTGGCCGAACACATCAATGCCTTCGAGGATAGTTTGGCGATCGCTGCCGGCAAAAAGATGGCTTGTGACGATGTGCACGGCGACGTGATACATGAGCGACGAGCTGAAATAGAGGGCGAATGCGAGAAGGACTGACAGGGGCCCGACGAGGGAAAAGATGGTAAAGCCTGACGCGAAGGCCTGGAACGCGCTATTACCTGAGAGGGTGTCCGTCGTGAGGCCCGTCTGGAGGGCGCTCAGCACAATGGCGAGGTACGCGACGAAAGACGCCAGCCAGCGCACGTTGTTCTGGAAGAAGCGAGCGAAGCGGTCGAGCCGGCCGACCAGGACGGGAATCAGGCCGCCGCGCTTCAGCTGGCTGATCTCGCGCAGGCGGTGGAGGCGCAGCTCGCCGTAGAGAAAGCGCTTGTGGAAGCGGTGTGCTGCGACGTCGGGGGACGTCACCACCTGGCGCGTGAGCACGCGCCAGCGGTCCCACGTCACCTCGTCGGGCAGCAGGTGGTGCTCCTGAGCGAAGTGAAAGTCGCTCTCGTGGGCGACGAGAGCCGCGTACGAGTAGAGGAAGCCGAGCGCGCACTCCCACAGGTGGCGCTTGTTGCAGGCCCGCCGCGACGACGAGCTGCTGCCCGTCTTGTGCGACCGCAGACTGGCGCTCGGTGAGCTCCGGGCGATGGTGCCCTTCTCCTGGTCCACGCTGCTCTTGTCGTCCCGCGGGCACTCGCACGATAAGACCTGCTCCCAGAAGCGCGTGTCCAGCAGGATCCGCGGCAGCGGCTTCAGGTAGAGGAGGTCCCGCTTGGCGCCGCCGCCTTTGCTGCCGACACCTAGCCCGAGCCCGAGATGCCGGTCCATGCGCTCGGTGATGCAGATGGAGCGGCCACGGTGGGCCGAGTCGTGCAGAGGCCGCGGGAGAGCGGGCGAGCCGAGCAGCCAAAACCAGTGGTGGGTGAAGCCATCGAGGCGGCCGAGGCCGAGCTCCGCGCTCAGGTAGGCTGACGTGAGGGACGGGACCGCGAGGTGCGGGAGGTCCTCCTCGCGGTAGACGCCTGGCAGGAGAGACTCGAGAGGAGGCGCGAGGGAGGCGTCCCCCGGCGGTCTCAGGACGTTGATAGAGAAGGGAGGAACGGGATGGAAGGAGTTGCAAGAGGATCCGCTCTCCATGATGCTGGACTTTTGCTCTTTATTTATGTATTGGGCGTAACTGCAGAAACAAAGCAGAAGACTTCCACCTTAGAATATTCGGAAGTTTGCAGACGGATGAACCCATGCTTATAGTTATTGTTTCTACGAAAAGCTGCTGCTTTCAACTTATATATACATTGAAAACAAGTATCACGGACACAGTGAATGATCAGGCATAATTGCGCCTGGTTCCTGTGATGCTGTGTAAAGCTCCACGCTTTGCTAAGAGTCACCCGCCTGCTGGCAGGCGAGGGGCTGCCGAGAAGCAACAAGTTTCTCCAAACAATAGAGGCGAAGAGAGGGAAATCTGCTTAAATAGATAAGAATTACGCAAAGTAGTGGAGATTTGAGAAGTATTCTCTCACATGTGAGGTCTTATTTTGAATCATCGCCACCTGTGGTTGGCCTCGAGGTTAGGCGCAGGCCGTTTAATGGGACCTGGAAGGATAAATGACCAGAATAGGGAGTCAATACTACAGCCTTGCCAGAAAGTTTCGTTGGCGCAGCAACTCGTTTTCTCGCCGTCGCCTGAATGTGGTGGTCAGTAGCGGACTTTGTGGGATCACATGAGTGTCGTGCTTGACAAACTATTATTACGATATTTTGGGTGGATGACTGGTTTTGCGCTCTGAGACAGCAGGCCTCCTGACCACGAGGCTGTAGGGTGTTGCAGCCACTTTGCTTGGTGAAACAAGATCAAAACGACAGCAGCTGAAAAGTTCCCTACATAGTTCTATTTTTACTTCTATTGTATATATTATGTCCGTATCTCTATTTTGAAAAGAATTGCTCGGGAAGGTTGAATTACTAGTATTTTTTTCTTTCACCCTCTGCTTTATTTCTCTTGCATGTTTCTATATCGCTGATCCTGCTGGTAATTGAAATGACTTACAGAGCTCGTTACGCACAACGCGGCAAAATAACGAGCCCCGATTCTCAACGAAGACGACGTATTTGCAGGATAATTCAGATAATGAGCCAATATTGAGGACAGCAGCTCAGGACCCGAGAGCCCAATCAATGGTTCATGAGAAGTTTCAAAGAGCGATAGACGAAAAGGAAGAAACGTACGAGAATATCCCTTTTTTGTACTAGTCTCTGCTTGTTTTGGTGATCAAACACTATCTTGCATGGCGAGCCAGCTTTTCGTTGTTTATGTTCCTCGTTTATTCTTTTCTCTCCCGACCCTTGTTTCTTCCTAAGTTGGCTCGGCCTCTCCATGTTTGAGAATCGCACAAATCCCTGGCTTATTCTCCCCTTTTAATCCTGCTCCTTTGGTGTTATTTTTGTCTCTCGTGATCTCGGTGATTTACCTTGGCTCTCTTAGGCACGGACCCGTTCATGACCGCCTACCATAAAAATTGATCTGAGGCTTCTCTACATAGACCAGGGTAATAAATGTTATTGGCCTCTTTCAGGGCAGGGTGGGAAGGCCGGGGCTGCTAAAGTCACGCTTGTGCCCTGTAACAACAGAAAGCGTGGGAAAAGCACAGAAAACCGGCACAAAACATTGCAAAAAATAAATGGGGGTACTTCGCTCGGCACAGAAATTGCACTAAAACCAATGTATAGATTTAACATTTATTACCCCTGTAGACCTGTACACTCTCCCGGACATAATAGGAGTTTACTTTTGTCAACTCGCTGCCGCCCGCATAATAAGTTCCAAGTGGGGGTTCAATTCCTGTTCCAGAAATGAGCTTGGGGCAACGCCTCAAAAAGGTATGCCATGGAACTAGAGAGACTTTGAGAACTCATGCCAGATATGAATGGCCATGGCTTCGTTGCCCTGCCTATGCAAGTCCACTCAGAAGTGTTAAGTCAATTACACGGGAGAGCCAAAGGATTATTTTTGCAGTCGTAGGTTATGTTACGGGCAACGCACATTTAACTGTAAGGCATTCATTTAACACTGGAGACCCGCAGGAGAACAAACTTGCATCAGCATGGAATCAAGTTTCTCGCGGGTCTTCTCTAAATAATCTCTACCGTAAACGCCTTTGCCTGCAGTGCAACATGCCTCCTTTGTAAGATAGCTACACCTGCCCTTTCGTACGTGACACAGCCTTCGCGTGAATCCGTTGGTGTGATAAGTAGCACATAGTATCTCTGGAGGTCGCTGATTTGCTCGACTTTCTCAGAGCCCACAATTACACACTTCAGCTGCTTCTGGCTCTCCTGGTCGTCTGGCCGATCAAGGAAGAATTCGCGGTTCTCATTCGACGTCGGCATCTTGAATTCTCTCGCCTCTGCGACAATCACTCTGTCTGAACCACTGCTATCTTCTATTGCGTCTGCCGCGCTTGTCAGTATCGTCCATCTCGCTCCTGTTCCTGACGTCGGCGTTGTTATAGTAGACAGCGGGCTCAGAAGCTTTTCATTCCAATCTGCCATTCCAAATGGCACATCGAGGTAGGTAATAGGTCCATCTACGGCCATCCAGCTCCAGCTGGGTATTTTGCGATCTTCCGGGTATGCAATGCGGTGCAGTGAATCTTTTTCTGCTCGCATCCACAGTAAACTGCGGTAGAAGTATTTGTCAAAGAGGCCGAATTTGGCACAAGTCTCATAAGTGCGTGCCATACGTTCCTCCACACCAGCGATGGCTACAGAACGGTCGGTGATGCGTGTAAAAGCCAGCCGGGAGTAGGACTCGTAGAGGGATTCAAAAAAGCGGATACGCATGCCTCGGTAGTAGGCGAAAGCTGACCGTGGGAAGTCCGGGTCCGCAAAGAAGGAGGACTTGACGCTGGTTATTTTCGCGTTGGTTAGCAAACGGAGCAGCTCTTTTTGTACTTCTTCCTCTTTTGCGTCAGCTTCTTAGACCTCCGGCTTACTTTGTGATTTTGGTGAGAGTCTCGCAGCGGACTCCCTCTCCACACTCCCAATAGGCCTGATTCTTGGCAAAGTAGATGGTGCGATACGAGAGCGCTCGCTCCTGGAACACCCAACCGCGCCCATTTAGTTTGCTGAGCTCGACATCCTCTCGGAAATTGTCAATAGCCTCGCACACCCAAAAAGGGGCCTCGTTTGGGCGCTGTTGGACGGCTACGCATCGTCTCGGCACGCGAGGCTTGAGAAACCCTGAGCCGGCCCCGTCAGCCGACGTCGCCGCGACCGTGCAGTATGCCGAGCTGAAGACATCTTCCATCAGCCTTGACTCTCGCTTCCAGTCCTCTTCGTCTTCTTGGATGATGCAGAGAGAATCGATCCAGAGATACCGGACACCCAAGCTCCTGGTGAGAATCACCGCGTCCTGATACGTCCGCGGCAGCTGGTCCAATTCAATATGCTGCTGCAGCTGTGTGATATTGGCCTTTGTGGTCACAAACGCCCGGTGTACCGCTGCATCCCCCCAGCGGTGCGACAGAGCGATGTACTTTGTGGATTCCCGATCTGCAGTGCAATCCAGGCGAAGAATATCGCCGGCTGAGTTTTCGGGCCCGACGTCGATAAGTCTTGTTGGAGGTCTCCCGGTAACGCTGGAGCGGCTGCAATTGTGTTCATCACATGATTTTATCCACTCCCGAAGCACTCGAATTTCCGTCTTCTGGCCAGGCGCCGGCACCAGCGGAAAGCCTCGCTGGATGGCTGAAGGAATGCGGCTCGGTCCTGGAAGGGCAATGGCACTTCTTGTTAGTACATAGATTCAAGGGACTAGAAATGTACGAGCCTGTACACGCAGTATTGTCCTAAGAAAAAAACGTGAAAGCCGCGACGACAGCTGCCCAAGGCACTTACCGGGTCCTGCAACAATTGACAGAATTGGTTGGCCCTTCAGGCTAAGCTTAAAAGAAGATCCACTTCTGAAGAACTGCACGATGTCGGGCGGCTCGGTGGTAGACTTCCGGACAGAATCGTAAAAGAGGCTGCACAGGTCACAAAAAGAGGATCTTTCCCGTAGCTCTGCCAGCTTGTCGTGAGTTCGAAAGCTTTGTTGCCATATGTTCATGCTCTGACATCGCGGGCACAGCCTGGGCGCGCTCGGCTGCTGTGGTAGGGCATCTTCGAAATCGATATCGGGTGTGAGAATGCGCGCTACAAATTCGTTGTCGTTGACAATTCGCCACACATCGTCGAGCTAGGCATGATTAGAGCTCAATACTGTAGAGATAACAAAGCTGGACGACAATATTGCCAGGAAAGCCAACTCACATCCTGAGTTTCAGAGAGTTAGCATGTGGTCAACTTATTTCAGCAACAGACAGGTCAACGAAAAGCAAACCAACTCACAGGCTAATACATCGCGTGTAAAGATGAGGTTAGTTGCAAGTGCCTGCCTGTGACTTGGGATCTCATTTTTGAGATGCCGCCAATTGAGGTTATACTAGACTTACGGTCTGATACCGGGTCACATTAGTCCGTGTGACAGATTTTGAACTGCTTTCTCTAAGCTTTTCAACTTACCGTCTATGCTTGACCGTCAGCAAAAATTTCAGTCAATGTGAAGAATGAAAAAACAAGACTCGTAGTCAACATATTCAATTATGGCAGCGAATTTACTTACGTACTATGACAGAGGATGCTCTGGTCAGTTCTGCTGGTGGCGCACAGTCTTGAACATACTAAAACTCACGGGCTACGACCGTCAGCTCGAACTTTCGTAGAGCCTAAAACCCAATGAGAGAAGCTGTATGGCTGCCTACGTTCTGTGCTGAAATCAGTATGCAAAACGAACGATGGTGGGAAAGGAAGCACAATAAGAGGAATGAAGCATTTTATTGCTAGCTTTAGCGAGCGCCTGAGCAGACAATCTGGTGCTTACCTGTGTATTTGCTATTCCGGAAAACAATTTCTTGGTGTGCGCCTGTATTGGAACGCTAAGACTACTCGCCGACTCCTTTTTCACATACGGGGTTCTCTTCTTGTCGTCGCCAGGGAGATCCTGAGAGAAGTAAGCAGGATTCGATTTCCCCTTTTCGTACACACTTTTGAGAAACTCGCAAAGTTCTGATGAGGTGGCACGGCTAGAGCCGCCACCTGAGCTATTGGGGACATCTGCTGCTGGGTCAATTTTAAGAGTAACCAGATCTGAAGCAAATTGATCGACTCCATCAATTTCTCCGTCATTTTCTGCTGGAGAGAGTACATGTTCGACAATCAGCCGGTCAGTGACAAAGCCCAAGATTTCTCGCAAAGCTTGGCTTTTGCATCGTGTATTTTTGTCCGCGAGCTCCCGCCCTCTCATCCACTTTAGCCACTTTAGGACCTGTGGCTGCAGACTCAAAGACCCCTGTACAACTTGATTGGGAGAACCTGTCATGCGAAAGAAACCTTGATGCTGGACGTCAGCATCCTCGCCAAATTCTTCAAGTCCCTTTTTACCGTAGAGAAGCCAAATAACAAATTCAAAGAAGACGCAACCGAGAGCCCACATATCATCTGAGCGTGATGCATGCCTCAAGTTCTTTTGTGCTTCTGGTGGAAGGTATGCCCTCGTGCCAAATGTGACGTTGGGCTCTGATTGCCGTAGTGAAGTCTTTTCTTCGTTCATAGTGCTGATCCCTAGATCAGCAACAAGGAGTATGCCGCCCTCGACAAGACTTCCTTTTACATCCGCGTCGTTTATGGACTCTTGCATGCTGCAGCTGCTGAGGGCCTCGTAGCTGCCAGAAATCGATCTGAGACGGACAAGTGATCTGAGGATGTTGTCTGGTTTCACATCTCCGTGGCGGATGTTCTTGTCTTTTTTAACCTCGTCTTCATCCCCTACTCCGATGTTGTGTAGAGCGCGAATGACTCGGGCCATACCAAACATTTCACGGACGGCCCATTCAAACGGATCTTGTACGTTAGAAGGGTCGTATTTTTCCCAGAATGCCCTGAGGTCTCCTCCATCAGCCCATTCGAAAATGATGTAATAGCTACTGTCGTATTCGAAGCCTGCGAGGCATTTTATGAGGTTTCTTCCGTCGTCTGTCGAGTCCAACAAAGAGGCTCCATTGTTGCGATCATGTATGACCTGAGACGCTCTAGCAAGGTCATACTCTATTCTGAATGTTTTCTCATCGTCCAATTTCTTGACTGCTACCAAAGGGTGTTCCTTGCCGGGCTGTCCCCTTTTCATCAGTAAACTTCATCCCGAAGCTTGCGCCTGCCATAGTCTTCATACTCACTTCTATGTAAAGACCACGTTGGTGCGCGCAGTGCACCTTAGCGCGATAGACTGTTCCATACGAACCCTTCCCGCATGGTTCCTTCTCCCTATAGATAATCGGTAGGGGAGTTTGGAGATGCACCTTACACTGCTTCTGACCCCACACGGGCGCCAGGAACTGCCACTGCGCCTCTTCAAAGCGCTGAACCTGGCCTCGCCCCCATCCTCTAAAACAAATGTGAACGTCGGCGGCTTTTTGTATGTCCCAAATCAGAGGGAGATCCTCGTCAAAAAAGCCCGAGTCCGGTTTGACCAGATCTGTTATGAGGTTCACAGTGTCTACGCTAGAACTAGAAAGAATTGCGAATATCTTTGAGGCTTTTTCGGCGACTAGCTGGTGCATATCTTCAGATTTGATGCCATGTTCGGTCAGGACAGAGGCGATGGTCTGAGGATTCACCAATTTTCGGAACTCGTTGTCTGGAACGAACTTTTTCCCTGTGATGGCACTCTTTATGGTGCTCGAGATGAGTCCATCTTGCAGTCTGGTCGTTGACGTCATGACTAAAAGCGGCCAGGAATTTTTCACATCGTAAGGTGCATTTGATGTCGAAAGGAGGGAATGTGAGTAACTTTCTGATATGCGCATCCAGACATGAACTGCTACGTATCCAAAAAGGAGAAGAGATGTACAACCTAAATATTATATATTTACAAAATCAAGGAAATGCTGTTTCTTGCATACACATGGGCAGGCCCAAAATGGATGTATAGTGTCTTGCCTTCTAATCTGTTGGTTAACAATGTCAAATCCTTCATTTGTGCATTGTGTGCGGGCTTTTCTTGCAGCTGGCACATCACTTTGCCAAGGCCAGAGTGCGGAGGACTTTGGGAAGCGGACCAGATGCGAACCGATATCTGAGGCTTATAAGACTGATTGGCTGCCATGGGGATGGCTCGAATGATTACTTCCCCGAGGCAAAGAAGCCGTCAACTGCTCGACACGTTTGCATATTTACTGACGTCTTCCGCGCTTAACATGGAGCCGACCAGGTCGATTCTATGATATGTTCTACTCGACAATGATTCTGGTTTCTTTGTTGTTCTAGCCTTATTGAAGAAAAACTGTAGTGAACTAGGAACACCCTCACCACGCGACATCTTTGTCGTTGGAGCCTGTTCTGGCTACTCGCATAGCCCTATAATGCGCGACTTGGGGTCTATTTTCGGTGTGTGTAGCGGAGGTTAGTTAGGTATGCAAGGCACGAGTTGGGAAAAGCTATTGTGGTTGCAAAACCTTCCTGCGGCGCATAGCCTGGATTTGTGCACTTTCACACCTGTTATTTTGATGTGCGCAGTGCAACGGCCGGCGAGCAGAAAGACTAGACCATACATTGTTGCCACTCACCCGATGCTTTAACCCAATGAGCGCAGAGAACCCAGTTGTAGCTGTGACGGGCAGACAATACCTGCCACCATCATGCAGCCCCAATCACACATCGCAACCATCTTCGGTGAGTTAACGAGCTCCCGCTCCTACTAAGGCATCCACTAACACTAAAGTGCAGTTTTGATCTCGCTGCCTGCCTTCAAGTAATGTGCTGCTTTTTTGATTCTCTGACTGATACGGAAGAGCTGCACACCAATTCTATTCATACTTACCGATCATGTCTCATTTTCTATCTCATCTCTGGTGAGGGATGCTTAGGAGACCAGCGGAATACGATTCTTAAAAGCATATCTTAGCCACCTGACTAAAGGCTTCTTTTTGCGCATTTTGACACGCGCATATCCTTTTCTTTCGGGTTGTAACCACCCTTCGCTTAGCTTCGTGTGTGGTTTTGCTGCGCAGTTTACAAGCTCTTAGACGACTCATTCAATTGCATGTGAAGCTTTGCTTGGAAGCTACCTAAATCAAACCCACCCTACGATTGCTTCTGTATGGTCTCCGAAATACCTACGCAAAAACAAAGATTAAAGCATCTGGCTTCCTCATATAGAAAGAAGCTATGAGCTGCCCTCTGGAGTGTTGCTTACAATAGGTTGACGAGGCAAGGCCGCTCTCGTAATTGTAACTTCAGCTTACTCCACTAGTTCAAGGCTGGCAAATTCAACCAGTCCCAAGACAATCACCTGCTGCATAACGAGCAGTTCAGTAGCACACAACAATTCAAAACTCGCCGCGGCTCCGCAATTTGACCTTGGTCATACCGTAAATCTTCTTGTGAAGAACCTCTTTGCTATGCTAAGTTCCACAACTTTAAGCAGAGCTACGTCCGTCTCCTGTACAATTCTTTCCCAGTGGTAAACTTTGGGAATGATGCTGACTGATGTCAACACGGTGCCTGTGACAGCTTTACGTCGAAGTTGCCTTTGGGAAGCCAGCCGCCAATACTTTCGAAAAAGTCAAACATGACACGAAGGCAATTCAACCATAAAGGCACTTTTGTTTGGAGTCGTCGCCGTGTGGTTTACAGAACGCCGGCGTTGTACCGATTACAGCCAGAGCTTTCGTTTTCTCAAGTCTATGCTTACAGTCGCCTTGTAGTTCGCAGCCGGTGGAGCATTTTTGAAAGCTATGGGGTCTCCCCTGGAATTACTATCAATAGGGGAGAGAAAAGAGCGGTGGAATCTAGTCCCCTGCGCTCTTCCGGCAGAACGTTGGGACATCGCCTAACATGAAACTATGGCGCAGAGAGTCTTGGCTCAATCCACAGTTGCCGGGATGCGTTAGACGTTTGTGACGCATTGGCATGTGTGACGCTTCTGCTTTATAATTCGTAATACAGATAGCATTGCTCTCGTGAGGAAGACAGCATATGAAGAGCGATGTGTCTCGTTTACGTATGGAGAACTTGGATACGGCAAAACGAATGGGAGATGGCATTGTACGTTATCGTACAAGTTGTGGTTATTAGAAAAGAAAAGCCACGAGGAGGGAAAACAGCTGTCTTGTGCCTGTTCCGCATATGGTAGGCTTATGTGTAGCTACACTGTACATGCGTGAGAGGGTCTCTCAGAAGGTGATTCTGTGTTCGGCTTAAGCCTTTTCGTGGCGGTGGGGGGAAGGACACAAAATACGCAGTAAGGAAGCATCAAGGAGCAACAAGAAAAGGGTCTGTGGAGCTCGCCTGTCAAGTTCCCTTCCTTGAAGAATTAACTATAGCTCTTTCGACTGGGATCATCAACTGCAGAGGTACGGAGATGGGTTACAACGCGAATAAAATATATGGGTCCCTAACTTTAATGCATCACTGTCCTGCAAGCTATTTAACAGTACCTGTTCGTTAGGCTAGCCTTCTTCTGTCCGTCTCTGATAGCGGAAATGGCCCTCCAACTGGTTTGCTTTTGACTTATGTAGAAAAACCCGTTAGGCCTGGCTATCCTTGTCCTCCGTGCGATATACAAGTATGCGAGCGTACGGAGGTTATGGAGCTCTGTTGTGCAAAATGGATAAAGCCAGCGGTTGCATTTAGTACGGAAGCAGCGGAAAGAGCGGCGTTTTCGGAAATGGAGAAGTCTTTGAAGAAGTCCCTTTGAGAAAGGCAGCTCATGACGATCCTCGACTTGTTTCTCGGCGAGCGTGGAAATATTCAATGTACTCCAACTGCACACCAGAACGCATTGTACGTGTGTGGCTATTGTGTTTTTGCTTTTTTAAGACACATTGCGTTGTTGCTAGCTGGATTTTTTTTTTTAAAGTTTGTTTCTTTTGGCTTCTGCACTCTCCGTTCCATTGCATCTGGTCACAGCTTGATATCTAGTCTGGATTCCAGGCTTGGCATCGCCTTCATTTACCGATTTCCCAATTTGTATGTCGTCTTCGCTGATGCATGTGCATGAGGCTTGTTAAAGAAAAAAAAAAGAAGGTTGACTCCGTACCTTCCGCTGTCATTACAAGGGGGATTGCTGCCGATACTGTATGGAGTTGTAATTTCCCCTGTCTGAACTGAACGGGAAAGGGCGAACAACCAAATAAAGAATCCGTAAAATTAAAGATGCTACCCAAAGTAGAGGCCCTGATTGATTTGGCATGCGTGTACCTTGACGTACTTTTGCTATAGTATCAGCATACAAAAGATACGCTATTCTTTGCCCCATTATTGCAGCCAACAAAAAGCAACCAACCGCACTGCACGCTGCAAGGTACGCGCTGACGAGGGGGCATGGGACACCCCTGCCGCTCTGTGCCAAAGAAGCTCTGATTGGCAGGAGTGCCCTGACGACTTCCTAAAAGAACGTCCAGAATTTACACACAATTCTTAGCGCAAGGGGTAGATACAGACCACACCCACTTTTCATCGTTTTCCATGTGGAGAAAGCCAAAGTCAATACGACCTCACCCTCTCCATCTTGGCCAATTCAATATCTTCTCCTTCACCATTGCCTTCATAGGACCACTTGGTACGTACGAGGACGCTGTGCGTATGATTGAATGCACATTGTACATCTTTGTATAGAAGTAATATGCGTAAACATAAGAATGAGAAAAATGTACCCCCCTACTTTGCAGATACAGGGCACCGCTCTCGTATACAGTACTCCGTACGTGCACAAGAAAGCTCTCTGCTATCTTGTTCAACAAACTCGTCAGCAAGCCCACTCTCTGGCGTTTCGTTTCTTTTTACGTGTACCCTGCCGCTGTTCTGTAAGCATGTTGCCCTCCGTGCATATGCGCCAGGCATTCCAGGTAAATCGTATCATTACCCACTTGCTGAGATGAGCAAAGCATTATTCCCCCAAAAATTGGAGCTTTTTAGACCAATTCCCTGCTCGGCGCATCGCCATCTTTTTCTTTTTCGCCTCGCGCGGCCTTAGCGTTAGGGAGGAAAAAGAAAAGAAAGTCGTGGAGGAAGAGCTCCCACACTAAGGGATGCGTGACTGAGGCGAAAACGCCAACGGCTGTCCCCCAGCTCCCTTCATTGTCTGCCGCCGGACAGTCGCCCTGGCTCGCGAAGCCGTCCATGACGCGTTGTCCAATGGCGTCTGCAGAATATTTTCTTTATTTTTCTTGTCGAATCGCCGGCTGTCCTTTTTCATGTTTTTCATCTGCTTGTCGAAGAAAACAACAGACGAGCGGCAAAGACGAGGAATACTGGTCAAATAACGGCCGTTGTTGAACAAGATATATCTTGACATCGACACACGAATAAGCCGCGTATTTGCCTCTGGCCTCTCTCTCCTTTCTGCTCATCTCCTTTTATCTCTCTCGTCCAATCTCTCACCCCCAATCTACCTCTTGCAGTAATAATAATCGTTCTCGGCCAATTTCAATTTCCCCAAATTGATTGGCAGTCACTTCTCCTCTTTCATCCTGTCTTTTCTCTCTCCTCTTGGGTCTAAGCTCTTACCATTTCTCTTTCTGTCACTATTCATCTTAGCGTTTAGGCAATCCTACGCTGTAGCATCGACTGCTCGTATCGTGCACCAACTGCAACCTCTCTATTCCCTTCTCCCCCCGCCCCTCCACCCAAAAGGAGCATCGCCAACGATGGATGTGACCTCTTTGGCCGCCTGAACTCTCACACTGCATCCCCCCGGTTCATACACACGATAGGCCAAGCCAAGACGAAATCACACCTTCATGCACGACAACACCAGCAACAGCGCCAGCAGTGTTCACATGTGTGTATATTCATATGCGTAGTATTATTATACTAGCCCATCATGTCTGTTGATTTGTCCTTCGCCGAGAGGATGGTCCACCCTCTTCACTTTCCCTCTCACAAGGACAATCTTTCCTCTTCTTCTGAGTCTGAATTCGCAGATTCTCCTCCTCCATTTTCTACCTCTTCATCCGCATCGTCTCTTACCCTATCACCTTCTCCCTCCGCTTCCCCAAGTTCTGCTGCCTTGCCTTCCCATCCATCACGTCTGGCTCGTCTATCACCAGTGCGTCCCTTGACACTGGTATTGAATACGAACGGCGACGGCGACACGAGCAATACAAGCAGCAGGAGCTTCTCTCATTTGCCTAGGACGTCGTCTCTGAATAGCCTTCCGAACATTTCAACCAGGACAACCACAACAGACGGCGACGGGAGAAGATCTCATATTCAAGCCTCGCGTAGTCTGTCTCTCGATCCCTCACCAGATCGAACCAGAAACTTAGCCGTGCCCCCAGTTCTGGTCAGAAGGAAGCCGCTTGCCAACGCTGTCTCTCCATTGGCTAGCTCTGATCTGACCTCATCTCGGGATCTTTTCACGGAAGAAGACGAAGGCGAAGACGAGGAAGACATCCTGGACTTCGACGACTACCTGCCCACTCCTGACCAGCGCTTTACGCGGTCTGGTTCGGTCGACAGTCCGACGCTGTACGAATTTCCCGGACACGTTGGTCTCGACCTCAAAGCACTAAACAGTGCGTTGCCACCGTCATTATTTGTTTCGAAACAAGTGCACAATAAAGTGTGAGTTTGCATGTCCTCCCGCATATTCTCGACTTCAATTTTCCCACCCTCTTTTTCATATGATCTTGGTTTCTCGTTATATATATTTTCCCTTTCAAATATACGGCATTTTAACTGGATAATTATGTTTATTGCAGATCCCCAACCGTCCTACCAGGCTCTGTGAGCCCCGAGACCCGGGACGAGGCCACAAGAGACTCATCGTCTCGAAACAGTCCAGCCAGTACCCCTGCAGCTTCTCAAACAAGCCCAACCACCACCTTCTCACAGCCTGTGCAAGACCTTCCTACCTTGAACCTGGGTAATGATCAGATCCACGCGGGAGAGTCGTTTAATAATAACACAGGTCCTGAGGAGGCGAGTGAAGGAGGGGAGGAAGAAGAACAAGAGAGCCACCATATAACTGTCAGAGACTCTACCATGTCCCTTTTCACTCGAAAGACAAGTCCACCACATCTACAACTAGGATCAATAAGTAACAATAACAACGTCAACATCAACGACGATAATTTATCACCAGATCAGGGCTCTGTGTACTCAATCTACGAAGAAAACGAAACAGGCACGGCCAATAACACCAATCATAGCAATACATCGGCAATCACCATCACCACACAATCCGACGCCGACGACTCGAACACACTCAAACCGCAAACTAGATCTCCAAACTCATTCAAGCTCGGTACATTCTTTGGCTGGCCGTCTGCTTCTCCGTCGACAACTGAATTCTCTGATTCAGCTTTCTCGCCACTCCCGTCACCCTCTCCTTTGCAACTCCCAAATAATACTGTCACTCATGCATCAACGCTTTCTACACTCGGAGCCAATACACCTTCGATCCAGGACAGTAATAAAAATTCCAGGAATAAGAACGTCAACAACATTGCCATTAACTCTCCGGCCAAAACTAATGCTTCCGGCGACGACTCTTACGTTTTCCACGAAGATTACTTGCAAACGCCGCCTATCATCACTACATCGCGAATTCAATCGTCGCCCTCTTCACACTCACTGTCGCCACCCGCGCAGATCGAAGAGATGGAGGACGAATTAAAGGCCATCAGCGCCGAGTTGGCAGCGTCCATCCGGCGTGAGATGGACCTTGAGGACCTAGTTGACAGGTTACAAGCAGAAGTCAACAGCACACAGCCTCCTGGGAAACGCACCAGTGACTATTTCTCTGACTCAGGCTATATTTCTAACAAATTCAATGACTACGATGCTGCCAAAGAAGAGATTGCTCAAGTCCAGCGCCGCTCTGAACAGGAAAAGGCAAAAATCCGTCTTGACCTGACCGAGAAATTATCAAACGAGCGATCGCGGCGCCATGTCCTTGACCAGCAAATCAAGGAACTCAGCGAGCGAGCATCCGCCATCGATATAAGCAAACTGCAGCGCAACGACGATGACGCCTCTGGCCGTATTAAGCAACTTGAAAGCACTTGCGAAGATCTGCGCCGTCGTCTATCTGAGGAGCGCGGCGTCAAAGAAAACTTTGAGGATTTACTGACTGCTATGAAAACCGAGTTGGAGAGCGCATCTAACGAGCGAGATAACCTCCGTGATGAGATTGTGCCACAGCTCCGTGCCCGCGTTGAAGGCTTGGAATCTCAAGCCACTGAACAGGCTCGTCAGATCTATGAGACCACAAAGTTGCAGCAGGAGCTGCAGAGCCTGAAAGTACAAGCATCTCTCTCCAATGATAATAGCGAGCAACAGCAGGATAGGGGATTCCAACTGCAGCAACCCCCTTCAAGTCTGTCCCGATCTAATACAGTCAAGAAACAAGGACAGGCGTCGTCAACCACAACAGAGTCGCGTGAGGCGCTAGCTGAGCGGCTGAAAGACGTCGAGGCGCAGCGAGACGCTTTGCACAGTGCACTCAAAAGCTTACTAGAACGCCAGGAATTCCAGAATCGAGAAAACGATAAGAAGATCCAAGTTCTGGAACAAGAGCGCCAGCGTCTGCTGACAGCGTCGCCCAAAAAGGCTGGCTACGAACGAGATGTAGCTAGCCTGCGTGAGGAAATTAGTATTCTGCGTCGCCGTGCCGAAGAGGCTCTCGAACAAAAGTGGCAGGTCGAGAAGGGCTTAGGTGGCCTGAAGATGGATCTCGACCGAGCTGAAGAAGAGATCGCAAACCTGCGGAGAATCTTGCAGCAAAAAGATGTTCTGATCCCGTCTTCTAGCTCTAGCCGCGCTGTATCAAATGCTTCTAGCGTATACGAGACAGACGGCACAGCTGCTTCTAGCGCCCTTACAGCGGCCACGACTCCAGTGACTTCTGCCTCGCTTGAGACTGCCTACAAAGATCTTCAGCAGTCTTACGCCGAAGCGCTGGAGCGCATCCGCAAGCTCGAAGGTTCTAGTGGAGCTGCCGGCTCTATCATTCCATCTGATGAAAAGACGGCCCTGGCCTTGCAAAGGCTTGAGCAGTCACTGTCTAAAACTGTGGCTGAGCGCGACGCAGCACGCCAAGAAGTTACTGCACAGAAAACTCGGTTAGCCGACGCAGCGGCATCTGAGAAAGCACTGCTCGACAGTGAGAGCAGCTTGGCAGCTCAGCTAGACGCATCAGCCCGGCGCGTAGAGGAATTGGCACAGCAGGTGCGGACTCAGCTGGAGACCAATGCAAAGCTTCGCGACCGCGTCGCAGACATGCTGGCTCGCAGCGAGGCTGACCAGCAGACTCACAAGTACCGCATTTCGGGTCTCGAGTCGCGTCTACGTTCACTCGAGGAGCAGCTGGTGGCCTCTCAAACGGCTGCCGAAGATCGCGTGGCTCGTCACGAAGAACAGGTGGCTGTTCTCAAGGAAGCACATAACACTCAGCTGCAGCGGTTGCGGGACGCATCGGGCTCTCTGCGGGCAATGTCGCCATCTCGGAATGGAGCATCCTCTCCTCGGCTTATGGCTTCAGGTCAGTTCAGCCCAGGAGCCAGGTCACCTATGTCGCCCATGTTCTCAGTAAACGGAAAGCTCATGCCACCCGCCACATCATCACGGCCCAGCAGCCGAGGTAGTATGTCGAGCAATGGAGCGGCTGCAGATCAAGAGCAACAAGCTCAGGTGATCACCCTCAGAGCTCGCGTGGGCGAACTTGAGTCAGCTCTGGCCACGGCCGACAAGGAGATGCAAGAAGTAGTTGGTCGCATGAACAGCGCTCAGATCGAGGTGATGCAACTACAGGAAGAGCGCGAGAATGCCGTCCGCGAGACTCGGCGCCTCCAGCGGGAGCTTGAGTCCGAGAAAGTCAAAAGCTTTGAGGAGCGGTTCAAATCGCTGAGCCGTTCTGCAACCACAGCATAATTTTCCTAGCAACGCTACAGTTGCATATATAGCATCGCAGAGGGTTTTTGTACAGCAAGCATTTTTGGATTGGGACTGCAAACATTTCCGGAAGGAGTTTTGTTTAACGGCTTTGTTTTGGGATCTAGAATACGTATAAAAAACGATGCACAGCCTCTACTTTAATTCTTATTGTTAATACCATGAGATAAATAAAAGGGATAAATCACGTCCCCGAATCCAGAGCATCTCTATATCACTGCAATTGATACTGTTCCTTTTACTCTATGCACCAGTAAGACCGCTCAGGCTAGAACGTAGTGACGTAGGAATAAGTATTTGCTGTGGAATGAACTGTTACTTCATCCAAGTAACAATGATTTGTCCATGCGTTATAACTCGTAGCACAAAATGGAAAACAAAATTCTACTACCCACAGCCCGCAGTCTAGTTGCCGGTCAGGTTGTTGATGATTGATGCCTTGCAATCCCGCAGACTGCTCGATGAAACAGGAGACAAACAATATTAAGGTACTTGTTTACTGAACAAATAAAAATGATGAACAATAAATCAAACTAGGGAAAAACACCTAGATCCAAAGATTCATGCACAGTGTTGCTCAATCCTGCCAACAAATTCTTCAGCCACCTTTAGTGGTTCTTCGCCGGGGCGGCGGCCTTGCCCACACGCTTGGCAAACTTGACCTCCATGTTGGTGACGTCGAAGGCTGTCACTAACTGCTGCATGAAGACGTCGCCTAGGATGTACGGGAAGCCGTTGGTGACACCAATGCCGGAGGCGCACAGGCCGGTGCCCCGGTCGCGCACGTGCGGGAGGATCATGCTGGACGGATCGGTCCAGAACATCTTGCCGCTGATCTGGATTCCGAGGCTCGGCGGCGTCGCGTTGCACTCGACGAACCACGTCTGCTGGTCTGGGTCGTACTGGGCGTGGGGGGTGAACATGGAGTTGATGGAGCGGGCCATTTCTGGGAGAGAGAAGAAACGCGGAGTTAGCTCACTGGCGACAGAAAAGAGGGGAAAAAGACGAGGGAGAGAATGCGAGTTCTCTTTGCTTACCGTAGGGGAACAGGTTCATGGTGGTGCCGCTGTCCACGATGAAGTCGGGCACGGCCGAGTCGCTGGCGTTCAGCAGGCTGCTGTTCCAGGCCATCTTCTCCACGCCGATCTGGTAGTACATGTAGCGTGCCTCGCCCGAGCGGAGGGCGATCTTCTGCATCTTGGTGGTCGTCCAGTCGCCCTCGATCTTAACGTTGGGCGGCACGCCGCCAAAGGCCAGGAACGAGTCGCCCACGTCACGCGACAGCGCCAGGCTGAACACGGACATGTTCTGCCCCGCCAGCGTCGTCACCAGCGGGTTGTACTCGACCGACGTCCGCAGGCTGTCCAGCGAGGTGTCCACGCCGCTGTAGGCAGCCGTCAGGCCGGGCAGACCGAGACCCAGGATGCCGCTGGTGATGCCGTCGCCGTTCCAGGCACCCTTCGTGGCGAGGCCGATTTGCTGTTTGCGCGCCGTGATGCCGGCCACCGTGAGGCTGAAAGGAGCGAGCGTATAAGCGAATGGCTGAGATTTTGAAAGCAAATAAATCTGCAAAAGGCATCACTCTTTTTGCTACTTACTCAGAATAGCCCATCAGCCCATTCAGGAACGGCCCGTTGACCGACCCGTACGTCACATTGAAGTGCTGGTTGGTGATCTGTCCGCCGGGGAAGTCACCCTTGAACTCGGGGCCAAACTGGCACACGAGAGCCTCTGTTGGCTGCCGGTAGACTGGGTCTAAGCACTGAAACCCGTCCTTGACAAACCACGTATCACTGCTGCCCGTGTCGATGATCAGCGACAGGTTGTTAGTGCCGGCCACCACGGACGTGATGTACTCGATCTCGTTGGACGCTGCCAGGGCGGGGCCCACACCAACGGGACTGCCATCGTCGGCAATATCTAGAGCCTTGCGGATCTGATCACGCAAAAAAGGCCGCGGCAGCTTATTCTGGACGTGACGCCGGGTCAGCGGCAGCGTGTGCTGGGACAGAGCCACAGCCGGGGCGCGGGCCGCAAGCTTGGATTGGTGCTGCGGGGTGCTGGTTGGGGCCGCAGTAACCACCCCGGCCGCAGCGAGACCGCCCAAGACATAGCTCAGGACAGCCATAGTGACGGTCAAAAAGAGGCTTTTTGACGACAGAGGCTGACGCAAAGAGCGAAAAGAAAGCAAGGACGGTGCTGAGGGTCTCTTGTCCCTCTACTGTTGCGTTCCTCTCGCGTGACTCTCCTCTATTCTGTCTCTCTATCCTATCCTCTAAAAAGAAAGGGTAAGAGGAAAGCCGAGGGTAAAGACGAGGGAGGGGGCCAGCCAGCTCTTTAAGAAATAAAACTGCTCCATAGATAGATAGGAAGGCAAGAGAGAGACGGAGCCAAAGGCTAAGCCAGCTCCGGGGCCAAGGAAGAAAAGAGCCAGATAGATTAGGATATTGTGCAATTGGGCACGGGATAAGAAAGATGGAAGAGGGGGGGGGATGGCTATGATGGACAAGACACACAGACAGTATGGTGGAAGACGGGACGGAAACACCATATACAAAGGAAGGAGAGAGTAGAGAGACGAGTATCGCAAAGCTACTGCATACCTAAGAATGGTCTGCGTTTTTTTCCGTGCTTCTTTACTGTGATGTATGGCATCTCGTGCAGTATGCTATGTGAGATACTAAGCCGAGAGAACAAAATAAAGGACCTGACAAGAGGCTGTCCAGGACAAGAGTCGCCTCCGAGATAGTCCAAGAACCTGCCTAGAACAGAAATCTTCTCAAAATGATAAAGCTCCAATATTGCCGCCCCGGGCTTGGTCACTTAAGGAGCCAAGAACTAAAGATATATAGGGAAATAAGTAGGGGAGTTAAATGGCGGCTTTTTGTACAATGTTTGCGGCTCTCTCACAGCTCCAATCCCTGGGCCCTGTCCATGTTACCCCATAGAGTTCTATCACAGAAGCGCCCAAAGAACAGAGCGGTAACTACCATAGAAGAAATAGAGAAGACGATGTTGAAGAGCTCTTCCTTGGCACTATGTGGTTTTTGCCGGACCCTTTCCTATCAAGTTAACTGCAACTGCTTGAAACAACATCTGAGTTCCTGTTGGTCACGAGTTGGTATATCCAGGGTTGTCATTATGATACCAAATATATTTTCCTCTTGTTATCATCCGCTCTTTGTTTCTGAATTTCAATATGCTCAACCCTGCGAACTTAAGCCTAGACCACGGAGAGGGTGCCCATTCTAGAAGAGGAATAGGAGATCCTAAAGTGAGGGGAAAGAGTAGAGGCACTGGATGAATAGAGAGCTCAAGGGTCCCGAGATGCCAAGAACGGGGCTCTCAGCTCTCTTGCTGAATTGTAATTTTTTTTTTTTTAGTTTTATCTTTTTATTTGTCTCTCTTGCTGCCTGATCTGTGACGTTTTCCAGTCTACTTTTAGATATTTGATTCCTCACCACAACGAGGATTTCTTTTTGCTTCAACTCAGTTAAGCCTCGTTTTGACAAATCATGCATGAGGCGAAAAGCCAACCTAGAAAGACGACCGCTTAAGTTCAATTGAGAAGGAAGGAGCATTTTCAGTACCGACGGAAGGAAATAAATAAATAAAGGGAAGATAGACAGCGTTTATATTATATTTATATTGCTATATCACCCTTAGATATATGGGGGGAAAAGCGATGTTGAACCATGTACTGCTATTGGAAGATAAGAGAGCTGGCAGGCAAATTCACACCGGCAGATATGTAATAGCCGGCATAATCTATCATTTTCTTAAACAAAAAGAGAAGAGCAGAGCAAAGAAGAGATTACGAATACCTTCCTTGGCTTCAATCCGCTTGAATGGTTTGTGCATAATTAGAAAAGGAGTAAAAGGGCGCAGTATTTCCGTGTAGAGGTGCCGAAATAGCATTGCCAATAGGTGTGCAAGCAGATTCAAAAACACATGCCTCCTTCTGCTACATAGAAATTGATCTCAGATGTACGTCTCAAATGTTCTACTCGCTCATTTGCGTAGCTAAACAGCAGTCACGGGGATTTAAATCCTTGCTGATATCAGCACTGAAGGAAGCTAGATACGACTACCTCGCCCAACAGTAATTGTAATACTGGTCCCTATATGAGGTTCAAACTTAAGTGGAACAATATTCAACTGTCACTGATATTAATGAGAACCAAAACATTATATCGAGAGGAGAAGTCACAGTGACGAATCAGGAAACATACGGCAACGAGTGTCTTCTAGATTCACCGTAAGGTGAAACGACATCTCGTGAGCTAAAAGAGCTTCATAAGAAAAGCTGCCTGTGCGTCGCAGAATGAAAGTGCGTTTTTGGTATATCCAAAATAAGGTGAGTTGTGGAAACAGCATTAGATTTCAGTATGTGACCCATCGTGTGGCTGCATCTTTAAAGCATTTGTAATTGCAGGGACCATGTCGAGATCTGCATTGAGTTATACCGCCTAGCCTGAGAACATGATAACAGCTCCTCTCATTTTCAACAATGCTCTCCGTCTCAAACAGCGTAAAAAAATAGGAAGTTCTTCTCATGACTTATATAATTCGACAGTCATGTCTACCGGCAGCATCTCTTTGGTCGTTGCCATAGTGGCAGGCTTGTCTGAGCCAAGTCGCAGATATTGGAAACATCCTCGACTTGGAATCCCCCCCACACCCATTTTAAATCGAGAGGGATACAAGAAAGAATAGAAATAGACATGTCTATGCCAATCACTTGACCCATTCTTTAGGAGATGGCCAACAGGTGCTGCGAAATCCAACTTGGGCGCAGAAAGCGATGATGATCACGTGATATCCGTTTTGTGAAAGAAATTTCTGGTGCAACAAAGGGAGCTCCTAACATGAATTTCGTCAAATCTAGCATCATAAAACCACTGGCAACCACATCGCAAACTTTGGTTTTGCAGAGTTGCCAAGCATGGTCTAATCGACTTGAAGTTGCCGTTTCTTACACCCAAAGACTTGTTTTGCCAACTTGATAGGATTGTGTGGTTTTAGCTGCGTGTTGGTGTAGACAGCCTAAAAGGCATCTTCTTCGTGCGGTCAACACCTTACACCCATGGCGTCAACCAGATCGCATTCTCGCTCATCTTACAGCGTTCTTCTACTTCAGAAACTGCTCAATTTACGTGATGGCGTGAGCCCCTTAACCTTGGTGCTTGATTCTCTTGAAGAATCTGGTGTGCCACTTGTTGAAGAATTTATGCTTCGGGCCAAAGTTAGTATGAGAAAAGCCATCGTTCCCCCCCCTTACTGCCTGTAGTTAATTTATCTACATTATCGCTTCGTTCTTCTTGTATATCCTTTCGCTCGACCCCCAATTCATGACCACGCTATTTCCTATGTGGACTCCTTTTGATTGTTGCTTAGATGAAGGCTTATCTTGGTGCTTCATTTCTGCTTCAAGCTTCTTGTCTTGATCGCCAATCTTACGAAATTGGCATGTGATCATATGCGGAACGGTCCTAACGAGTTTTTTTTTTAATAGATTGCGGGAACTAGGGTGGTTTACGTCTCAAGCTATATTGCGGGCCAACGTCGGTCTCCGCATATTGACGTCTTGATAGAACGAAAGGACCGGTCTCTAGAAGCCCTTCGCAATGAGATCCTGTCGCAGTGCCAGGCTGGGCCCGCACGCCACGTAGGCAGGGGTAGTGCTCCTTCGCAAAGTGAGTTGACAACAATTTCCTGATATGCCTCCTGATCACACTTTCTCTAATCGATCTTCATCAGAAATGCTGATAGTTGTGGACTCGCTGTGCCAAATTGCTCAGCGGGATCCCCTCTTTGTCGCGGCGTTTGTCTCCAGCCTCGCTTCGCCCACTGCCTCCGTGCTTGGCTTGTACCACGCCGATGAGCCCTCGTCTATAGATTTCAGTACTTTCTTTGCCCGTAGCTCAGCTAATATTGGCCTGGGCAAACCGCCTCCGCTCAAGGTCCTTTGCCACCTGGCCACGGCCATTGTGCGCGTTCAGGCCCTGCACGAAGAGGTAGCCAAAAAGCGGGCACGCGACCGGAGCCAAGAAGAGCCGCGGTTTGGCTTGGCTGAAGGGGAAGGATGGCTGTTTGGCTACAGCAACAACGCATATAGCAAGCGCGACCTGGTCGGTCCACTCTACAGCGACGCCATCCTGTTAGACATGGAGCTACGACGACGGAGCGGGCGCTCTGTTGTAGAGCGTTACGTCCTGGTCTTGGGAGGCCAGAAGACCGATGAGAAGCAACATCAACAGCTACAGCAGCAATCCATGCAGTCGCCACAACAATCGCGGCCGCAATCTGCATGTCCCCGACCCTTGATGCCCTGGGACGCAGGCGCCATTCCCTGCACCGATATTACTGTTATGGCTGATCACCCTCTATTTGCGGCCCCTCCTGATCCCCACGACGGAGGAACTGAAGCTGGTGGCGAAAATGCAGATGAAGATGATAATATGCCTGGATCAACATTCAATCTAGGCCTCACAGAAAAGCAACGCCGAGACAGAGAAGGGATCGTGCTGCCTTACTTCGACGCACAGACAGATATCGGCGCAGGCGAAGGCGGAAGGATCCTGTATGATATGGGACGGGAAGACGATTTTGACGATGAAGAAGATGAGATTTGACGAAGTTCAGATCTCACGAATGATTTACGACTTCGTCTCTTTCCTTCCCTGGCTACCCAGTGGCAAATCACTGCAATACGGCGAGAACTTCGTGCTCCTGTTGCCGGTCTTTCCGGAGAGGACCTCGCCGGAAACTTCTTTGCACAAGGTAAAATTCTTTTCTCACCTCGTTTTCACACCGCTACCGACTTCCGCTTTAGATGATGTCATGCTGTATAGCTCCAAAACATAGGACGACCCTCGGAAAACAGAGACCATGCTATATTGGAGAAACAAGCTTCAGATTAATTTACGTGAGCCGACGCAACCGTTCTTCCGTCCTTTGGAGTACAGTAATACACTTATTAGTGTGTATGGAACTAGCCACCGAATCCAAATGGTTATTATGGGAAGTGCTCTTTGGAGATGCTGGTACTGAGCTCTGAATCTTTGTTTCGCCTTCAGAGGAAATGGTAGTACCGACGTCACGTAATTTTTAGCGCTAGGGAGGGTTTGATACCAACGCTGAATTGGGGCACAGAGCATATTAGAATAATACAGAGTAGAAGGGTAAATAGTGCCAAGGAAAATTAGGCCCCAACGCTGTGAGTCACGTGGCGATTGTCGTAATCTCACATGCGCCAAAAACGCAGCCTTGCAACGTTCGTCGATCCTAAAACGTAGTATCTGTTTTGTTTGGCGATTTTGTTTACGACGGCGTGGCTTCTTCTTCCACCACGAACGGCATCACCACTAGACATGGTAGATTCGGACTACAAGAGATCCTCTCGCCGACAAGGTGGCGGGCGATCGCAGCAATGGGACGAAGATGGTGACCGCAGAAGTCGCGGTGGCGGAGGGGGAGGAGGCCGCCGCGCGCAAGACCGAGATCGGGATCGAGAACGGGACCGGTTTCGCGATCGAGACTACAACCGTGGCGGGGACCGTGATCGCGACCGTGACCGCGATAGGGACCGAGATGGCGACCGGAATCGGCGCTACCGATCTCGCTCGAGAGACAGAGACCACCGCCGCGACCGTGACCGCCGCTCCTACTCGCGGTCGCCCTTGGGGCGCGGAGGCCGCGAAGACCGCGACAGGCGGGAGGCGCGCGAGACGCGAGAAGGCAGCTACGACAAGCGGCCGCGGCTCTCTGGCGGCCGTGGTGGCCGCGAGGGTTCGTCGCGTGCCGACTCGCCGGCCGTCTCGGCTGCGCCACCGGCCCCCCAAGCCAAGCAGAAGGCACAGCAAGATGGCGGCGACCGCGATGGCCACTACGGTGCGATCGACGGACGGCGCCGATCTGCCTCGCCAGCTCGCAGCGCCAGCCCGCCGGCGCCGCCGTCACACCGGCCCCAGGGCCCGGCCGCCCGAAACAGCCGGCCCGCGCGACCGTTCGACGCGGATGAGGACGAGGAAGAAGGCAATATGAGCAGCCGCAGCGCCACGGCTGGTCTGCCTACGCGGCCGCGCCACCACGACACCGCAGCAGCGCCCATGTCGTTCCGCGTCGGCGGCGTCGGCGGCGTCGGCGACAACGGCCGGCGGCCCGGCGGCGACGAAGGCTACGGCGAGGAAGATGATGACTACAACCAGGAACGGGGTCGAGGTCGGGGGCGGAACAGGGACCGGGATTGGGACCGGCACGGTGGCGGTCACGGCAGCCCCATGGACGAGGACGGTCACGGCGAGGAGGAGGAAGAAGAAGAGGACGTCGTTGTAGAAGACGACGGCACGATGGACGCTATGCAGGCCATGATGGGCTTCAGCGGCTTCAGCTCCACCAAAGGCAAAAAGGTGGCCGGCAACAATGCAGGCGCGGTGCGCAAGGTGAAGAAGACGGAATACCGGCAGTACATGAACCGCGTAGGCGGCTTCAACCGGCCGCTGAGTCCATCTCGATAAGCTGGACGGCATTCCTAGGGGAGAGGGGGTAGAGATAGGCTCTGAGATGATTGTACTTCTATGTTTCGTGTATATCCATAGCGATTGGCCGTCTTCTCGTTTACGGCGCTTATTATGGTTGTAAGAGGTGATAAATACTATATTTTAGCAACCGACAGGTAAAAATATACCCTTCTTTCGCATGCCATTCATTGCTATGTTGAGGACGACTACATAATATCACAATAAGCCCAGTACAATAAAATCTAGACCGATGGCCAAATAAACTGAAGTCCAAAGGTGCATCGCAGCCCAGAATGATCACTCCACATAATGGCCAGATCGCTATCATCCGAGCCCTTATTATCGACGGCTTCTTCCACGACATCCGGATCTGCCGTCAAATCAGCACGTACTGAGCCTGGATGCAGAATCGCTATCGTCTTCGGCTCCAGACCTACCATGGCAATTCTGTCTAACCGGGACGGCGGGTAAGGTTCTTTCCCATCAAGACCCCATGTGAAGCCGTCCTCTGAAGGGTGCAAGAAAGTCCAGGCGTCTAGCAGTCGGTTGACACTTATAAGGGGTTCGTCCTCGTCAGGTAGGACGGGATTGAAATCGCCGGCTACCAGGCCGTGAGCAGTATGGGAAGCGTTGCTGGAAGGATTACTAGATGTATATGATTCAAGCGACATGTGAAGCATGTCCGCCGCGATCTCCAGCTGCCGAGGCCGCTTGTTTGGTCGCAAAGCCAACGAATCAAGATGTACGTTGATGAGGCGGACAAAAGTCACGCTTGGATGGTCGTCGTCCACATGGCCAACAGCGCCAGCAGACGGCACGCCAATGTCACAACACAGTGCATAACGATCGTAGCGGCTGGGATACTCGACGAGCCAAAGAGGACCAAGAAAGGGAGAGCTTGTGCTTTGCGCATCCAGGCCTTCTGCTCCTGGCCGATTCAAGCTCTGTGGGCTTGGCTTAAATCGCCGGGTAACCAGAGTGACCGAAAAGAACGGAGGACTGGTGTCCGTCTGAATCCAGCCGGCGTCGCTCACGTACCAGTCGCTACGAATCCAGGGATCTTTGAGCAAGTAATCCGCCCCTCGATGTGACACCTCTTGTAAAAACAGGACATCTGGCCCTTGGCCCGGTTCTATCGACTGGCTACGAACTGCTTGCAGGATGCCAGCCATACGAGCCTCATGCCCATGGGCGAAGGCGTCGACATTCCAAGTGACCAAAGTCAGACCATCTTCTGTGTCATGTGAGGCCCCAGAAGTGACGTTTGCTCTGAGATCCTTGCTGTTGAATTTCGGTAATTCGATCCAAGATTGTTCTTTGCTGTCAAAAGCAGACCATGACAGCAAGAATGCAGTTGCATCAGGTTCTTTTGGTAACGGAGGTGGAGTAAACGCCATTCTTAGATTTCATATGTTGAGTCTGAACGAGAAATAGCTGACACTTTTCTGCTTAGTTTCCGACAGTGAATTGCAGCACACAGAGTAAAGATTAAGTAGAGAGAAACTATCGAGTTATACCGCTGCCTAGTCAAAAGCTATGTAAATCGATCGATGCATGTAATACATAAGCACAGTACGGGATAGGTTGTCGATGCTGACCACCCCTGTCTATTCATCCACATATTGGTCACCATTGTTCTTTCTTCTGTTCGGAGTACTGTGCTTTGTGTACTTCGTGTACTAGGCAGTCACCTGCCTTTGGCCAGCCTCGTCTTAGGTTGCATATCTGCCTGCGCAGCCTAAGGGCCGAAATTCTTGGTTGTGTTGGCAGCTCCTTCTTTCCCCTGAGAACCCCTCATCTCCTTCCGCAACAACACAACACCTCATGAACGATCAAATTGAGAATTAAAACTATGTATTGGGGGCATTTAATACTGCAAAATAAGGACAGGCTGGTGCATCTTTTCATCGATGCACGACGCTGTACTCTTTAGTCATGACAAAATTACAAGCCGATGTCGTTCTTCGTCATCACTGCAGGCTGCATTGTTTCACCAAGAGTTCAGCCTGCTAATGGGGTAGTTTTTGTATGAAGAGATCGCCTTAGAGATCAGCAAAGAAGTGGGCGCTCCATTGGCCTTTTCCTCTCCTCCATCCTTCCGTTCGTGAGTTTTGCTAAAGAGTTCTCTTCACGTCGTTTCGGTCGCAGTTGGAGTGCCTAACCTGCGGTGTTGTTTCACGTCTGGCTTGACTGTGTATGCATTATTGTTGGTGTTGCTAGCCTGATTTGCTGCCGCTGGTCTCTGCATTAGGGATGATGTATGATTCCTCGGCTGTTCAGTAGGGCAGCCGGAGACGTGGTAGCGACGCTGGTTTGGATTGAGGAGATGGCGGAAGCTGATGCAATCGAGGGGATACTCTTCGGTAACAAAGATAGAGGGCGGCCGCTGCTGATGGCCCTCTTGGCATGCTTCAGCTCCTTCGTCACTGGCTCCGCGAAGAACTACCTGGATGTCGTTCCAGGACAGCTTCTTGTCGACCACGACATGAGTTGCCTCTTGTAAACGGCGCACCCACTTAGCACCGTATTGGCAGGCTTTCGAAATTCGCAGCTTCCGGGGTCCCAGAGCGGCGTCTGGGATATAGTAGAAAGAGAGGCCACGGAAGATGCACTGGGAATCGGGAACAGTGGGAAGATCACCGATGTGCCCTCTGCCGTCTTTGCCTCTGTGTTCCTTGCCACCCTTGGAATCTTTGTTCCCTTTCCCGCCCTTGGATTGGATGCGATCTGACGCACGCTTGCGTTTGGACCCCGGCTGGCTGTCATTGGAGGAGGGAGCAGTCCCCGGCAACGGACTGGATGCAGTGCGGCGGAGATTGGCAACTGAGCCCGAACGTTGAGCCGGTGGACATGGGATGGGGCTGCTTCTCACTCCAGCTATTCGATCTTCCACTTCTTCTTCCCCTCCTTCAATGCCACTGTGACTCTTTCTCTTCTCTCTTTTCTTCATCTTCAAGTCGGTACCCAAGTCCTGCTGCCTGTCTGCTCCATTTTCAAGGGCTATGGCTTTCCTCTTTTTTGCGGCCGTCGTCACCGCTGCCGCAGCAAATGCCCTGCTCTTTTGGCGATGTTCTTGCTCTTCGGCCTCATTCCATCCGCGGCTATGTAGAGAATTTTCCTTGTGTTTCATCCCGCCGCTGCTTTTGTTGTCACCTTTGGCGTCAGCCTCGGCGTCACCATCGCTGCCGTCGAAGAGTTCCCAGTCGGAAAAGAGCGCCATCTTTTCTTGAAGCGACGAAGTTGACATGAACGCAGGAAGAATGAGAATACACTCTTCGAGTGAACACGACGTAGATATAATGCAATTGACTCTAATACAGTGACATGAATGGAATGCTTCGCTGCCTGGAACTGAGGCATACATGTGAATATCTACGAAAAGGATCCAATTGGCCAAAAGAGGAAGGAACGAAGAAAATAGCTCTTTCCGTGACACAGTGCCCCATCGGAGCTGGGCAAAGTGTCTAGCGTGCCGCGATCGATAGACGGCGGAAGTTTAGCGTGTCGCGTTGCCTAAATGTGGCCCTCATATGCAAAGTTGGCGTGAGTCAGGTCCAGGTTTCTTTATGCTCTGTATTATGTTTCTGTTGCATTTTTCTTCTTTATTATATTGTACATTCAGTCCGTCCATCTCTCGTCCACACATAGGTATATACAAATAGAAACGCGCATCCGCCTCTCCCCTTCGTACCCAACGCCAAGAAAGATCCAGCCAAAGAAAGTAAAGATTATTTCACAAAAACAAGAAGCGAAGGTTGTATATAGAGTTTAAAAAAAAAGGAGTAATAATGAATGGGATAATTTTTATACCGCTCTCTGCGATTAGGTGGTTGGCGCGGCGCTCTCATACCTCTGGTTGACGGACGTAAGACCTGAAGCTGAAGGTCAGGGGGGTATATTGTATGCATGTGTGTGTGCGGCTGGTATTTCGAAAAAAACCGTCTAAGCAAAAACAAAAGGAAAATGTTGGCAAATACGAAATACTACCCTAGCAGCGAAAATTCAGGCGGGGGAAATGCCGTTAACCAGAGAGTCGTTGTCATTGCGCATGTGACGGCTGGCCGGAAAACATGCGGACGTCCCGCAGGGGAATACTGTTGAGCTTCTCTGGCGCGGGCGAGCCGAAGCGCGGCCCCCCGTCGGCCGAGTACATGGAGCCGTTCTCGCCGTTGCTGTCGACCTCGTTGAGCACCTCGCGGGTCAGCTCGACGTAGTCGTAGGCGAACTCGCCGATCTCGGCATCGTCGATACCCAGGATCTCGGCCTCCTCGCTGGCGCGCAGCCGCAGGCCCGGAATGAGGTTCATGAAGAAGAGGATGACGCAGGTGCCGACGAAGGAGTAGGCGCCGCCCGAGAAGGAGTCGGCCAGCTGGATGCCCAGCTGCACCCAGTTGTGGTTGACCCAGCCGCCGGGGATGACCTGCACGCCATCGAGGTGGGCAATGTAGTCGGCGGCGAAGAAGCCCGTGCAGATGTTGCCGACGAGGCCGCCGACGGCGTGCACGGCAAAGATGTCCAGGGCGTCGTCGATGCGCAGGATGAACTTGAGCTTGGTCGCATAGTTGGCAAAGGCGGCGCCCAGCACGCCGTAGGGCACGGCGGCCCAGGCGGGCACGTAGCCGGAGCCGGGCGTGATGGCCACCAGGCCGGCCACGACGCCGGAGCAGAAGCCCACAGTCGACCACTTGCGCTCCAGCCGGTAGTCGAGCACGCACCACGTGATGCCGCCCACGCAGGCCGCCAGGTTGGTCACGACGGCCGCCATGACGGCGCGCAGGTTGGCCGACAGGGCCGAACCGGCGTTGAAACCGAACCAGCCTACCCACAGGAACACGGTGCCGATGACAATGTGCGTCACGTTGTGCGGCCGGTAGTTGAGCTCGTGCGTGCCGTGGCCGCGCCGCTTGCCCAGCATCATCGAGTACGCCAGCGCTGCCGTGCCGGACGAGATATGCACCGGCGTGCCGCCGGCAAAGTCCAGGCCGCCCAGCTTGCTGGTCCAGCCGTGCGGGTTCCACGTCCAGCAGGCAATGGGGTCGTAGATGACCGTGGCCCAGATGAACATGAAAATGACGCAGGGCAGCATGCGACCGCGCTCAGCGACCGCGCCCGTGGCGAGGGCGACCGTGATGGCCGAGAACATGCCCTGGTAGACGGCAAACATCAGGTCGGGAATGCGCGCGGAGCCGACGGACGGGCGGGCCAGAACATCTTTGAAGCCGAAGTTGGCCAGGTCACCGATGAAGGGGCCGGCAGTGTGGGAGAAGGTGAGCGAGTAGCCCCAGAAGAACCATTGGAACGTTGTGACGGCGGTGGCCATGACAGACAGCCAAATGAGAGACAGGGCCGACTTTCTCCGGGCCAGACCAGAGTAGAAGAAGCTGTGGGCGTTTGTTAGTGGATTTATTTGGCTTCTTTTTTTGATCCTTTGAACTAAAGCACGCGCTCTGTATTATTCACTTACCCAACACCCGGAATCATCAACAAGACCAAGGCTGTGGCCGTGATCATCCACGCAATATCACCCGTCTAGAATAACGCGACATGTCAGTTCTTTGCTGTCCATGGAACATACAGTGATGGCGTGTGTCAAGTTTGAATCGACGATCGACGTACCTCATACCAAATATTCAGATTATCCGTCAGCGAGTCGCCGCCCGTCGCTCCCGTGCCATTGTACGGCACCTTTATGACATAGGGCAGATCATCGAGGTCGACGCCGTCTACAACAACCATGGTGGGCGAATCTCAAATGCCGTTCGGAGTTGTCGACTGTGTTATTCAATGTACGTCGTGGGTACCAATGCGAACCGTGCTCGTCCTCGGTAACTATCTGGGTCGCTAGTTGAACGAGAGGCTGAATTGAGGATGAATGAAGAAGAGGGAAAAAAGGAAGAAAAGGGACGCAAGAGAAGAGATAAAATCAAAGAGACGAGAGCCTCAAAAAAGGAAGGACAAGAGATAAGTGGGCGGTGGTGTGAAATGTATAGATTTTGCTCTCGTGGCGGGCACTCCCACTCGCCTTCTTTGGGAACTCGACTACCGTTGTAGAACAAAAAAAGCTAGCTCTGAGTACGGTACTCGTAAGATGCTAGGCCGCATAATGAAAGAAAACGACCTTTTTTTCAGCTAACGGGTACAGTTCATTATAATATCTTACCCCATATACACCACACATATGCAAGGTTATGGGACTATTGGGACGCCTGTGAAGATGGACAGGGTACGGGGTAGATGCAAGTTCTGCACGTATGTAGGCGAACCTTTGTCGTCACGTTTCAATTGGAGACGAGATTGGAGATTAGAAGAGGGGGGTGCAAACGTGGGAGGCTTTTTCCTATGTTCGCCTCGTTCAGTTAGGAAGGTGTGCAGGAGTTATTTTCAATATTCCGGGCAAAGGATATGCGATTTTTATTAGGAACGTCATTGCTTTTTAGTGGAAACATACGCGAAGGGCGAGCCTGCATGCGCGAAAGACGATGTGCTCTGTATTGGCATATCCACAGTTCGCCGTGGATGGGAGTTGAAGTGTGGGTGGGTGGGTTGCGGACGACACTTACAAGGGGGTGAGATTTCATGGGCTGGTTTTGGGGTTGATAAGCAGCTAAGAATGGCACTTATCGACTTTCGCAATGACAAAATAATCAATATAACGCTATTGTTTCTGGGGGTCCCTTTTTCTACGAGCGATCCGGCGGAGAAACGTGTGCGTTCTTAGAGGTGGCGGCAGGCCCTGGCTGATCGAAGGCTGTGTAAAGCCCCTGGTGAAAACAAGGAGAAACAAAAGCATTGTACATACAGAACGGTCAAAGCAGCATCCCGGCAGGCGGCAGAGAGAAGTGTGCGATACAGGCTTACAGAGTATGTACAAGGGCGTATGCGCATGTACGCATCGTCCTTGGGTTATTACCACCTGCAAGGGAGGCATTTACACACTTGGGGGCGAGGAAAGATGGCGAGGGGTTACGCTGAGAGATGCCTCCTTGCCTCCTTGGAATGTCACGCTATCCAAACGCACAGAAGTCAAGATAAGCCTTGCGTGTTTCCAGAAGCCAGACTAATTAAGTGTGGAAAATGCATACTGACTAGAAGGGTATGGCACGTACCGAGATGCCTCGCCTGTTGAGCAAGTAGGCTCTCATGACCAGCAAGATAGTCTGCACCAAGAAAAGCGGCTCGCCTTTTTTTTTCCCTTCTCTTTTGCCCGAGTGGTGTGGAGAGAAGAAGAAAAAAAAACGACACAATGTGTCTACTTGCATGCTCGTCAGAGAAAAAGAAATAGGCTTACGGAAAGAAGATAATACCGTTAATACTGTACATAGGCTTACTGTGTAAGAAACAGGTAAAATCGCGCCAAGAGGCTGCATGTAGTTTACACCAATTCCGTCTGCGAGAGGAGCTTTCCGAGGATTCGAGATATCGTTTAGATTATTACTGTATCCATTTACAGGTCGAGTTCGAAGTTGCACGGTAGCTTACCAGAAAGAGCATCGTGCGCTAATATTCTTTTGGCCTAGCTTGTCATATAACGACAGGGTTCCAAAGATAAAGCAGCATGCAGAGCGCGGAATGGTGACCAGGGTGACTACTAACAGAGTCGTGTAAAGATAAGAACGGCTGCAGGCTGCTATTGGCTGCGCTTCAACGACGTCCTCAGTTTCACTATTCGTACAAAAAAAACTCGCGACTCAAAAAGAACCCTCCTGCATAAGATACGGGAGCATCTCCAGGTACGGAGAATTATAGCTTCTACGCTGCTATTAGCGTGTAACTCGCTCTTTCGCAGTATTCCGTTTGGCTCCCCATAAAATCTTGTCTCTTCGCGGAATTTAAGAGACAGTGGGGGTGTACGGAGTGTGCTTAGCAACTAAGCTGGAAGCAGACGAAAGTGCAAGGCGAATGGCGCAGGAGGAAAACTGCTCCTTGCGACGTATGTACATCTCCTGCGGTCCTCGTCATGATCCATGCATGCTGCACCGCGGTGTCGACGCCCTTCCAATCATTTCCCTTCTTGGCTTCTCGTGATTCTCATTCGCCTCTTCTGAATGAATAAATGCGAGGCTGAGGTGGGATCCCATGTGTGTAGACATCTGCTGAACTGCAGCAGCAGCAGAAGAAAGCTCAAAAAAGAGTGCACAAACCAAATGCTCTGTGCGTGTGAACCGTGTCAGATCCCCCTCGTAAATCTAGGAAGAGGAAATCACGAAGAGTGGATGTGCTCTCGTTCGCCACCACCACGTCTGTTCTCGTCTTCTATTGCCCACCCTTCCCCGTGGTGCTGGTGCTGGGATATCGCACCCTCCCAATGGCTGTCTTTTTCTTTCTTGGGACCTGCATTAAAGCAAACCCGTAGGCGACGCCTTTTCTCTTGTCTGCGTGGGAGGCCATCACTTACCTGGCCTCGCCCCTTGCTGTTGAGAGACTCTGCATGTGCGACAGAGCAGCTAGCTTAACTTGTTCGTCTGCGCGGGACGCCTTTATCGCCAAGCCAAAAACCGGCTTCGTGGGAACCGTATCAGGGGAAAACAATTCTCAGGGGTAAATCAATACCAGACTTTCGCTGTGGTTGTTTCGCCCATAACACCTTGGTTGTCGTGTGTGTCTGACATGCATGAGATTGCGAGGGACGTTGTTGAATGCTACACACTCGTACCGTTCACTTCACACAAGTGTTTCTTCCTCCGTCTCCCCTCTCCTCTCTTGCCGTCGTCTTGCAAAGACCGGCGACCGGAGCGCTCGTCTCGTCCACCGAGTTGCTCCGTGCTGTCGCACTTGCTACAACCTTCCATAAGAGACAGAGATCGGCCAGCCAGTCCAGCTTCAGATATTTCGCATGAGAGCAGCCCGGGGAGTCCATTTGGTCACGTTCCCAGCATCTGCTTCTGTGGTTTGCAAAGTCGAGGGCACATACACCGTTTGGCACTATCCCCAAATAGAACGGCATGAGCAGAAACAATTTGTTCGAGTCTTGACACAGACGGCTGAAGACTTTATCTTTACTAGTTTTTACGACCAACCCTCCCTTTCCGCTTTGATCCCAACGGCTCCGCCCTAGTGCCTCTTTCGCGATAGCTCTCCTCCTGCCGGCGACGCCGAGCATTTTAATAGGAAGATTGTCTTCTGGTGCCCTGGTACCTTTATTTAAAGATATTATCTCTTCCCCCCCTCTCCATCACTTCCCCTCATTGATCCCATTGCATGGGCTCATGGGGTTTGTCTTCCTGTGCGTCTGTATCTAGTTTGCAGTATCACCATGCAGTCGGGAGAGCATGAACGTCTTTTGAAATTGGCTATCTTCCAACTCTGTTATCTGTGGCGAGATGATAAGCAGATCGAGGCAATAAACGTAATTGAAGACTGCAGCTGAGCCTTCCGGGGTAACCTTCCGCTGTGCTGGGTGCTTTCCTTTCACAAAGGTTGGCAAAGACCTTTTGGCATGCCTAACACGCTTGTTCTGGTAAAAGTCTATCCATTCAGACTATCACTTCGTGAAGGCTAGTTTAAATTGTCCAAGGCTAAGGCCATTGTGTGATAGGCAATGTCTTGATGGGTGATTTTGTGTAATTGCAGAGATGTAATTGTAGTAAAGATTATGCATGCCCTCTTCATTTATCATTTTTCATTGTTATATTAAATGTGTAACCATGCAAACTTGGCAAAGAAGAAGCCATTGGATTAGACGTTGGAAATCCTTTCAAAAATCTCATTCCTTCACTCTTCGTCCTGATCTGCTGTGCCACAGGACGCATTTGCAGTGATCTTCTTGTTTCTCGTTCGCGCTGGGACCTTCGTAGTTTTCCTCCTTGCTGGAGTCTTATAATTCCGCTTTCTTGAGGCTGTATCTCTTTCATTTCCTGCTGCTCCTTCATTGCTGCCCCCTTCTACCGTCCCCTCGAGCACGGGACTCTCAAGTCGAATTTGGCGATATTGTGCTGCACCTGATGTGCTGTCATTAGTACCGTTTCTCTTACTGTCTCCGTCGTAGTCATTGTCGTCATTGCCATCATGCTCGCCCTGCATTCCCGCTGTGTGTTCTTGGCGCTCTTGGTGATGTTCAAATTTAGGCTGTCTGTCTTCAGAGCCTTGGGCGCTCTCTTCTGGTTCCGTGGCCATTTGCTTTCTCAGCTTTGCTGGTGGCACAGACGGAGTATCGTCCGGGTCCACAGCTCGTGCTCCAGGCTTTCGATTTCGGCCCAGGGGCTTACTTGGCTCTTCAGAAGCATTGGTTGTTTCTTTGAATTCTTTAGGCGAGTCGTTCTTTTGACCCTTTTTATCTTCAGTCAGCTTCTTTGACAAGTCCTCACTCGCCTCGTTATGCACGATGCCATTATTTCTGCCTTCAGGGAAGTCTCTTGAAGTTTCTTCCTCCTGGTTTACTGTCTCATCCTTGCCTATCTCCTGCAAAAGTTGCTGTCTGGGTTCTCCTAGCGCCTCCTCGCCGATCTTGTCGGCGACTGCGTGCTGAGCTTCACTAGCTGGCTCTTCTTCACCCTCAACTTCCCCTTCCTGCACTTGGTGATTGTGACCAGTGCTGGGCGGCTCCTTAACAGAGGCACGCATAGATGCAGGCTTATACTCGACAGGCAGCTGGACGCCCCAGCTGCTCTCAAACTCTTCAATAACATATTCGTTGAAAAGCCCTTGGCTCCGCATCTTGTGGGATTCGAAAGCCTCCTCGAGCCATGCTTTGTCATGGAAGCCGGCCTGCAAGTCGCTGCGATAGCGCGCGCAGTCGTGTCGAAAATTGTCGTCGTTCTTTAGAGAGGGGATATCGGGACGTGCACTGCCTGTGCCTGGGTCTAGGAGGTTCTGGTCGCTGGGAAAGAGCGCCAGAATCTCCTGCTGCTCGCTTTCACTCAGCACCGTCCAGGCTTCAGGGTTGCACAGGAGCGCCTGAAATCGATATTAGCCATGCCATATTCGTAGCAGCTGCTGATGTAGAGGGAAACAAAAAAAAAAAAAAAAAAATCGTATCTTCCCTCTCCGTGTTCAGAGGAGATAGTCTTACCCGTATATCGTAGTTGACTAGAGGCGACTTGCTGCTCGACAGGACAAAGTCCGTCTGCCACTTGGCAGCTTCCCGCTTGACGCGCTTGCCAGCGGCCGCAGACGCATCGGCGCGGGGAGCTTTTGGCGGGGTTGCCTGGGTTATGGCAGATGCAGGGCGCTTCTGTAGGACCCTTCTCCCAGAGCGGGTTGTGGCGATGACTTGTGGAGTATCATCAGGTTCTAAGTCTTCGGTCAGCTCTGTGTGAACGATCAGCGGCTGGTGCAATGTTCGGTGAAGCCCAACCTGACTGCGTAGGCTGGCTGGCCTGTACCACGCTTGCTCTGCGATTTCTAGGAGTCTGGGCCATGGGCGGCGAGGAAACGAGACTGGCCGTGCTGTTTACGTGGTCATTTGGCCCAGCAGGCGGCTCAGGTGCAGCTAGCCTCTCTTCATCCTCTTCTTCCACACCTGGTTGCCTGTCTCTGCCGCCTGCTCCTGTGTCTTTCCTTGCCTGAATTGAGTCTGGCTGCTTAAGAAAGGGCGGCTCTGCATGTTTGGAGGAAGATGGTGTGGCAAGCATAGGAGGAGGTGAACGAAGAGGCGTCGTAGGGATGAGAGCCAAAGGAGAAGAGGGAGCTGGCATAGAAGTAGTGGCGGGTGGATAAAAAGAGGAAGAAGAGACATCGTTGAAGGATCCATCACGAAAGCTTGGCGAAGAAGGGGGAGAAGAGAGAGAAGAGAGGGAAGAGAGAGGCGAGGAGCAATCCATTATGTCTGTGTTTGCAGAAGCACCAACGAGCGCGTTGCTCCCCGGAGTACAACCTGCAGCCGCCACGGCAGGCGAAGAAGGCATTGTGGGAATATGGCGTGCGGGAACGTGCAGTGTGCTGGTTATCGCTGCCTTATACCGTAGCCATTTTAACAGCAATGAAAGTAAGACGAGATTTGAGTCTGTACTGAGAAAGGCGGTATATAAAACGGGCAATCGTGACCCGCGGTAATTGAAAGATGGTTACGGCAAAGGCTTCTCTTCCGTAGGTATTCTGCTGTCCATCCAATTCCTAACCTGTAAGAAGATTAAAGACATTGAAATAATGGGCGACAAACCTAAATCGATGACGCCAAAGCGAGCAAGATTGAGACAAAGAGCGGGCAAGGCTGTACCGATGGATTTGCATCATGTTCTTTTGTCTCACCGGGCTTCGCTTTCCAAGACGCCCCGGAAAATTGGCCCCCAGACCGCTAAAGAGCTGTGCTGTGCAGCAATGAGCAGGTACGATGCGGCGGTTCATGATTGGCTAGCCTTGCAGGAAATAGTGGAGAGCTGGCTGTTTTGAGGACAGCGGAAAGAATTAATTTAATAATTTAATCGCACCAGCAATATGCATGGGAAAAGAGAGTTACGTTTTCAGTCCAACTAAAGGGGCCAGAACAGCACAGCCGAAGGAGAGAGGCAAACAAAGACGACGACCACAAACCAAGACCAACGACCACGACATACGATCACATTTCTTTTCTTTGATTACGATACGAATAGCTCGATTGATGATACCCATACTGTCTATTTAAGCCGAATCTTCCCCTGAGCTGCGCTAGGCGACATCTAGGCAAACGGAAACGTGACACACTTTTTCCTTTTTGTTTCGCTATTACGCCACGTCACCCAGATTGGCGAAGAAGACCAAGAGGCTCAACAAACGACGACGACGCGTTTGAAGAGGCTTGCTCTCTGTTTGGCTTTGCTCGGGAGGAAATCAAGGAACTTCCAGTGAACTATTCTCGCCACTGCCGATTTTGGCTGCGAGCAAGACAAACGACGACCTGCCCTGCTCTACTTGTCTGACCTGACACATTTGCCCTTCCTTCCGACTCGGACACCGAAGAATAAACAATGATCCACTCCACGCAGATAGCCCGCCTCGACGGGCTCATGCTCTGCGCGTCTGTCGACGATGAGAGCACCGAGTCGTCGCTGGCCGAGGTCAAGTCGCAGATCAAGCTGATCCTGCGCCGGCTCAACCGCAACGCCGAGCCGCAGGCGTCCATCGAGATGGCGCCCGGCGGGCCCACGCAGGCGTACACGGTGCACTACGTGATCCAGGACGAGGTCGTCTACGTGTGCGTGTGCGACCGCGCGTACCCGCGCAAGCTGGCCTTTACGTACCTGGCCGACGTGGCCACCGAGTTCGCCAACACCTACCCGGCCGCGCAGCGCCTGAGCCCCACCCTGCGGCCCTACGCCTACATGGAGTTTGACACGTTCATCCAGCGCACCAAGCAGACCTACTCGGACGCCCGCGCCGCCCAGAACCTCGACAAGCTCAACGACGAGCTGCGCGACGTCACCCAGGTCATGACCAAGAACATCGAGGACCTGCTCTACCGCGGCGACAGCCTCGAGCGCATGGGCGAGCTCAGCAGCCGCCTGCGCGACGACAGCAAAAAGTACCGCCGCGCCGCCGTCCGCATCAACTGGGACCTGCTGCTCAAGCAGTACGGGCCCTTTGCCGGCCTCTTCTTCTTCATCCTCTTCTTCCTCTGGTGGCGGTTTTTCTAAGAGGACGGGCGGAAACAGAAACATATAAAAGAGAAAAGACACGAGGACAGTGAGATTCAAAGTGAGCAGGCAGTCTCACTGTTTCATCAGCTGCAACTGGCAGTAGCAGTGGCAAAAAGACATTCTGCGTTCTATATACACTTGTGTAGGTATGCATCGTATGTATGACTGACTGTACGTACAGCTTGCACACATCAGCATTCGGCGTTCTGGGAATTTTGTATTTATGGCAAAGCAAGAAGAGGGATTCTCTTATTTTTACTGTTTAAATAGCAATAAAATTATGATTCAATACAACCTTGGAAGTCCACAGGTAGATTTAACTGCTTGTTCCCTGAAGACATATTTTCGTAAGTAGGTCTTTTAGAGAATAGGCCCGTTAAATATCGAGTTAGGTAGACGTATCTAGAGATAAATGCAATCGTTGTCTTTGCTTCTTATACACTACAGAGCTTAGAGAGAGAAAAGGCTACAAAACTTTCAAAATATGCCGTCCCAACGCCGAAGGCCTGACAAATCCCGGCGTCCCAATTATGCTCCTGAAAAATAAAACAACCTCAAGCCTTCGTGGAGTAAAGAAAAAGAAAATTATCCCGGTTGTTCTAAAACGCTCGTCATCGTAATCATGTAGCGCATTTCCGCTACTTTGTTTGTTCTCTCTCGGTTTTTTTTAAAGTCTTTGGTTCTCCTTTCTTAAATGTCGTTACATTATCGAGCAGGAGCCCTCCCGCGTCGTCGCCGCCGCCGGCAGAACCGTCGGCAGCGGCAGGGCGGTGTGGTACCACTCGAGGTGGGCCTGGAAGTCGGCGAGGGTGGGGAAGCCGTTCTCGTCCTGGGCGTACTTTGTCTGGTCGCCCTCGGCGCTGTCGTAGTAGAGGTAGGCGTCGCAGTAGGGACACCACAGCCGAGCCTCCCAGGCGCGGCGGTGCGGCGGCAGGTGGTTGGCGATGGCCAGCGGCGCGAAGACGATGGTGCGCGGCTCGTCGGCGTTGGAGTGCGCTACCGTGGTCGCCTGCCAGCGCGGGTACTCGTCGTCGGCCTCGTCGGGCGGCGGCGAGGGCAGCGAGGGCGGGCGGCGCGGCGGCGGCGGCGGCAGGCTGGCGTCGAGGTGCGCCGGGTAGGTCGAGGGGGACGTGCTGTAGCTGCCGTTGGCGCCGCTGCTGGTGCCGTTCGCGGCGTAGACGCCGTTGGCGCCGTAGTTGGGGAGGGCGGTGTAGGCGGAGTAGGCGGTGCGGAAGTAGGGCAGGGATGAGCGGGTGGCGTCGGTGCCGTTGGCGGCGGCGGCGGAGCCGGGGGGCGGGATGCGCCGCGTGGGCATGCGCTCCACGTCCTCCCAGACGATGTGGCCGTCGCAGAAGTCGCAGATGAAGGCGATGTCGTGCTCGCCGAAGCGCTCAAACGTGCCGACCGCGTTGCAGTCGGGTACAAGGTCCTCGAGCACCACGGGTTTTGGTGGTGGTGGTGGTGGTGGTGGCGGCGGCGGCGGCACCGGCTGCAGCGGCAGCGGCGGTGGCGGCTCGCCGACCGGGCTGAGCGGGATGGTGGTGGTCGCGGTAGGGTCGATGGCGGACACGGACACCCCTGCGTCGGCCAAGGGGGCGATGCTGATGGCCGGCGATTTGAGCGGCGCCTTGAGCGCCGACTTGAGCGCCGGCCGCAGCGGCGGCTGCGGCCTCATCTCCAGGACGACGGTCTCGTCCGGCTCGCTCCGACCGCGACCCGTAAACCGCTCGCGGCCCGCAAACTGCTGCTGCTCGCGCGCGCGCAGCCGCGCCTGCTGCTGCTTCCACACCGCCGCGGCCGCCCGCCGCCGGGCGTCTTCCTGCTCCCGCAGCCGCCGGTACACGATAAACGCCCCTAGGCAGCGAGCGCCGCCGCCGTTGCCGTCGCCGGCCTCGTGCTCTGCATTGAAGATGCGCCGGGCGGCCCGACACTGCGCGCGGTGCAGCTGGCGGCGCAGGTTCGTCGTCTCGCGGACCCAGAGCGGGTTGATAGACCCGCCGTTGCGGATCCAGTCGCGGAAGGTCTGGGCGTGCTGTTGGAAGTCGATACATAGGCCGCGGAGCTCATCAAGCGATTTGTCTGGGAGTAGGAGATGTCAGCACAGAGAGAGAGATAGAGAGAGAACAGAAGCTGCCGCAGCGCGAGTTGGGGTTCCTCACCGTTCCGATCGTTCTCGTAGTAGAACTGGCCATTCACCAGCGGCGCCATGGCCTGGAAGTCGCGCTTGGCCTCGTCGAGGGCATCTTCGACCGCCCGCACCTGCTGGAACTCGTCGGAGCCCCAGCCGCGCTTGTCGGCAAACATGAGGATGCGCAAGGCATCTTGGAGGGAGATGGCTATCTTGGCCAAGAGCGAGCCGACGGTGTCCGGAAGCGTGTCCATTTTGGGAAGCGGGACATGCAGGCCGGCGCAGGCCCGAAGGGGTGGGAAGGGAAGGGAGGAGAGTGTTGATTGGATCGGCCGGATAGATGAAACTCTGCAGAGAGCAGAACAACGAGTAGAGGTCCCGAGTTGATGAGCCTCCGTCGGAGGAAAACGCACGCAGTCACGGCCTCACGCCGCCGCGCTGTCAAGATGGCTTCACACCCCCGCCTACCGGCCGCGTAAGCAGGTCACCCAGATAGACAAGGGAAAGCTTGATAGCAACATAATATGGGGGCGAGAATAGGCGGTGTCGTCGCTTTCATAGATTTCTGCTCGATGGCGTGTGGTGTCGTGTTTCGTTTGGTTGTTTGGTCGTCGCGAGGGAAGAAAGAAAGGTGGATAGAACGAAAGGAAGTAGGGATACCACGTGCAATACGAAGAGACCGCACACCATAGGTTGGCTGACACCAACAGAGAGACCAGCTTACCTTTTTTTGTGTCTTTTGCTTGTGCTTCTCTTTTTTTCTGCTACTACAGACTATTAATTCTGGTCTGTATTCGTATTCGGCCGCCCTGCGAGAATCCGCCAAGCCACTGGTTCTGCAGCCCACAGATCGGCTTTGTCCTGCCTTAGGGAGGGCTGTTTCATTTGCGCCTGCACGACTCGATATCGCCCTGGCGGGCTTTCGTTTTGTCTCCTTTTCTGTCTAGTTGTATTATCTCCTTTCTCCAATTCGGTTTGGCCGGTCTCTCCAAATCTCTTGTAGTCAAATCGACGGCCGAAAAAGACAGCAAAGAGGCAGCCCAGCGAGGTGTTGCATTCGGCCAGATAGCACTATTGTTTCTGAGTACGAGTGATGTACAGGGGATCCCCTTTGATGGAGAAGACGTTTTTTTCTAAAGCAGAACCCCAGTCTGTCGTGTTCTCTTCGTCATTGGACAGAGCTCCGAAGGACGGGTCGGGGCTGGTTTGTTGATCTGCTGGTACGTGTTCCAGGAAGGGACCCTCCGCGAATTACGAGCGACACACTAAGCAGATGCATGTACTCGTACTACGCACTTTAGCGGAGGATTCAGCCGTTGAAGGAGGGACGCAAGGGGGGAGAGGCCGAGAGGTGGTGTAGTGGTGAGAGTGGGCAAGACGGGTGGGCAGGCAGGCAGTGGATACAAAAATGAGGCAGTAAAAAGAACGGCGGGGCAGCAAAAACGTAAGCTCCCAGGGCCTTGGAGTGCGCCCCTGGGAATGCTGGAAATGGTGGAAATGGTGGAAATGGGGGGGAACCAGTGAGAGTTAGCTGGTTATTACTGGTTATCCCAATTGGTTTTAGCGCCCCCCTGTAAGGCTTACTTTTCAGCATTCACCTTACCCTGTTTGTGGTGTTCTACGGAGTAGTTCTGATGCTTCGTGGATCAATTGCGTATTAATACGGAGCAGGAGTATTACAGAGTACAATTCGGGACACAGAGCACGGAGTATGGAGCACCGAATGCAATTTTGTTCCATTGATGGATATGAATGCTTTCTTTGATCAAATTCTTGTGAACCGAGCATCTAGTGGAGCTCGCACTATCGCTATGAGCACCAGCTTGTGGCAGTGCAAAGGGAGTTATGCCTAGGACTTTTCGCTATCCACCTCCTTGCCAGCCGCACCCGCAGCCAGATCGGCACCCTCGGGGTTCTCTGCCTCGCTGACCGCGACCTTGTCGCCGAACTTTAGCGCCACCTCTTCGAGCGACAGGCCCTTCGTCTCGGGCCAGAAGAGCGCGAAAAGAACGGCAAAGATGATCGTGAACGTCATCATGATCATGTAGAAGCGCCAGCCGATCGTCTGGAACGCGGTTGAGGCGCCCTCCACGAGACAGAGGGAGCCGACAAAGAGGCCTGCGCACGAGATGGCGAAGCCCTTGGCCCGGAGGTGGGTCGGCCAGATCTCGGACCCGTACACGTACGTGGACGCGTCCATGCAGCCGCCGTAGAAGGTGAGATGCAGGTACAAGAAGAAGACGGCCGCAGAGTTGCCCGCCTTGTTGTCGGTACCGCCGAACTTGGCGATGAGGATGCTCACGCCCAGCAGCGACGCCGCGCAGCCGGCCAGGCCGGTCGTCATCAGCCACTTGCGGCCGAAGCGGTCCAGCATCAGCGCGTTGAAGAAGTTGACGAATATGCCCTCGGTGAGCCACCCGGCCGCCAGCGCGAGCGACTGGCTGTCGCTGTGCCCCAGGGACTTGTACAGAGAGGGGCCGTAGTTGTTGATCACCGTGGTTCCCGTGAGCTGGCCGGCGAGGAGCGTCGAGAAGCCGATAATGGCCCGTTTGCGGTAGTGGGGGATCGTGAAAAGGGAGCCCCAGGAATTGGGAAGGGTGCGCTCGTACGCGAGCTGGGCGTAGATCTGGTCGAACTCGCGGGCGACAAATTCTCTGCTCTCCCCATCGCCGGCCCGGCGGTGGATCTTCTCCAGCACCAGCTTGGCCCGCTCGTTTCGGTCGTTCTCGATCAGCCAGCGCGGCGACTCGGGAATGAGGTATACGCCGCTCGCCAGTATGATCGGGAAAATGCACTGGATAGCAAGAGGCGGGCGCCACTGGGAGCCGTTGGCGTTGACAAAGTAGAAGCCGAAGCCGACCCAGGCCGAGGAGGCGTACCCGATCAGAATCGATACGCCGTGGAGGCCCACGAGCAGCCCGCGCGAGTGCGGAGGGGACACCTCGCTCTGCCAGAGGGGGACTAGCATGACGAGGCCGCCAATGCCCAGACCGGCGACAAACCGGGCCACGAGAAACATGGCAATATGCACCGAGCCTGCCTGCAGAGCGCCGCCGACGATTGCGAACAGAGAGGCGACAAACATGGCCTTGCGCCGCCCTAGCTTGTCGGCCGTGACGCCTGCCATGAGAGTGCCGAAGAGGCCACCCCCTTGGAACAGTCCATTGATAGCACCCGTGATTGCTGCGGAGTTGCTCGCGGTGTCTAAGCTAAAGTACGCTAGGAACGAGGGCTGCCCAAGCGTAGAACCGATAATCGCTGAGCAGTAGCCATATGTGAGACTTCCAAATGTAGCAAAGGCAATAATCTATCGAGTCAAGCATTCGGCCGATAGCTGTCAGTTTGACGGCTCTTCATAGTTCGTGGTGGACGAGCAAGAACATATTTGACTTACGAGCAAGTTATAAGCCGAAATAGACTCTCCGCGCTTGCTGAGGACCTTCATGTTTGCACAATGCCTTTTCAAACAGCTGAATCACAGAATTAATGTCTTGGCGATGATTTTTCATCACCGAAAGAAAATGGACGTGCGTCTAGATATAGATATATCCCAACTCTGCAGCTGATCAATCTCAACATGAGGTACGAAGGTGGTGTTCCAAGGAGCATGCCACCGCTGCATGATTACGAAGGGAGCGCATATACATGGCATGCTTCTTGATCTTACTTGGTAACGCTAATTTTACCCCAAATACCAAAATAAGGTGTGAGTCCGAGGATAGTTGTGAAATCATCCTTGAAGACGTGCTGGATAGTGCTTAGCCGGTGATGTTCAGATAAGGATCTAGGCTAGAGCCCTCTTAAATCTATCAAGTGGAGAAGAGACGGACAAATCACAAGTTATCTTGTGCAGGGCGAGCCATGAGGATCAAGTTGCTATCTCGGGTAATGCTTAAGCGGACTCCCACTAGACTTGGCACTAGCACTTTCGGATGATACGTCAATGCAAACTAAGAAGCTTTGAAGAGGCACTTCTCCTCAATCTAGTAGCTAATAATCAGACGTTTCAATGTAGCACAAACCCCGGTACCCCAGTCCTTATTGACACATTGTCTTTGATGTTGATCGGTTAGTGGGTCATGAGAAACAATGATGTGAGCTACGCTGACTTCATCTCGAGTTGCAACCCAAGACAGCATCATCTCTCGTTTATTGTTTGTAGACAGCTGGATAGGATAATGCTTACCCAGGTTCAAAGTGGACAGAGATTTGCCGAGATGGGATCCTAGCCAACACTATACCATATGCTGATGATGGTGACACTTCTCGGAGGACTATTACTTCACCGGCCACCTGATCATATGCCGACGTGCCTACCCGAGTGTGATCACGGCGGAGAAGTATAGCATTAGGTTTCGGCCATTGTGGACTCTGCGGGCGTCGCTTCGGTGCTCTATCTGGGGATGTATATGCTCAACTAGATGAAGCCGATAGACAATTTGCGCTATATGCTAAATATTAGTCCGGAGTCGGATAGTGCCTACCCAGGAATTGTTCAGCTACGTGTTGGGTGTCACTAATTCAGCTATATATTCTAATTCGACTCTCCAAATAGTTACTATCGCTTACTCCCAAACAGCTTCGTATCGTGTGCCGCATTTTATCCTTCTTAGCTTCTGTTTGTGCTCACTACCTTAACCAAAATGTCCATTCGTCAGTGGAAAGCTGCTGTTTGCCAGACTGAGCCTTGCTGGTTCGACAAAGATGCCGGAGTCAAGAAGTCGGTCAACCTCATCCGTGAAGCAAAAGAGAATGGTGCATCTCTGATTGCATTTTCCGAAGTCTGGATTCCCGGTTATCCTAATTTCTTATGGTCTGGCAATTACGTCGAAAACTTGCCCCTTGTACAGAAGTACATGGCCAACAGCATAACAGCTTATGGTAGCGAGATACTCGAGATTCGCAAGGCGGCAGCCGCGAACAAGATGTATGTCTCGTTTGGTTTCAGTGAGCGCGCGGGTCATACTCTCTACCTCGCCCAGATGTTCATTGGTCCAGACGGCAATGTGCTGCTTCATCGGCGCAAGACGAAACCCACACATATTGAGCGGACGGTATTTGGGGATGCTACGGGCGATTCTCTTCGAACTGTGGTAGATACACCCCTCGGACGAATTGGCATGTTAAACTGCTGGGGTAAGTATTCTTGTACTGCGGGATCATATCTATTTTTTTTTTATTTTTTATGGATTCATTGCAGAATAGCGACTAAAATTTCATGTGCCCCATACAGAGCATCTGCAGCCGCTGTTGAAATACCATACTTATGCACAAGGTGAACAAGTTCATATCGCAGCTTGGCCATCGAACGGAGTGTACCCTGGTCCGCACGCTCCTGAACCATACTCGGTCTTTTCCGAGGCCAACGAGGTCACTGCTAGTCGCATGTACGCTCTGGAGGGTGCCGTGTATGTCCTCTGCACGAATCAGCCTCTGTCAGTAGAAGGTAGTAGGCTCAATAGTGAGGGTCAAGGTGGCGCCACAAAGGACAATTTTCTGCTGAGCGGTGGATGCGGCCGCTCGGCCGTCTTTGGCCCAGATGGCAGACAGCTTACGGAGACCACTGATCCAATGTTTGACGGGCTCATCTACTGCGATATTGATCTTGATAAGATTGATGTTGCCAAGAACCTGACTGACTGCGTCGGCCACTACTCGCGGCCCGACCTCTTGCGCCTCGTCGTCGACGACCAGCCCAAGAACTACGTCACGCGCGTTTCTGATGGACCTCTGAAGATCAGCTATCACTCACCCACGAGCAACACGCACCTCATTGATACCCATGTGACTCTTGAAGAACTTTTGGCCCAGGAAACAAGGGCGGCGGTTCCGTTGACAAAGGAGAATACTCAAAACGGAGCGAAATCTAACGGAGAAAGGGGGACGATTATGGCACTTTGATGAAGATGAGATTTCTTTGAGAAGAAGATGAGTGACACTGTATACCGCTCTAGTTCTACTTCTGCAGTGAATTTACTTATGACATATATTTGCTGAAAATATTCACACCCGCCATCAAGCGCCTGCTGAGATGATCTCTTGTGGGAGGAGCTAATAGAGCAGTTCACGCTGTAGGACATCTTGTGCTTTAAGCCATAAATAAGTTATTAAGTAAAAGCAGCTATGAATCTATCGAATGATAGCTTAGATGGAAGTCTTGCAAACTGAGCAGTGAACGACGCAACGCTGGGCATGTGGCAGGCACGGACATTCAACGGTGGTCCACAGTGTCAGACTTTTGGGGCGATTGGTTGCTTGTTGTGAGTCTAAACAGCTGTCAAAGGTAATATTATTGTCTAAACGGGCTGGTTGTGAACTCCAAATAGCATTCTTGCAATATGTATATATTCCTCCACAAACGAACCCTGCTCATCTGGGTACTCGTATATGGGGTCCGGTCTCCGCCTATCGTGCTAGTTTGTGCAAGATGTGGAGACTCCCAGTAGTCGCTCTAGGCTCTGATTAAATAGAAGTCCGGTAGACTTGTATCGGAAAAGAGGTGCTTGACTACGTTATCACCCATGGGCGAAGTACGTAATAACTTATCCTTTGATGTAATAAAGTGGGATAAAGATCTAGCTAACTACCCAAAGGCTTAATCGGAAGTATATATATTCCTAATATAAACCAAGTTAGCCAAAGAAGTTCGTACCCGGTATACTAATAACCGTAGCCGTGTTTCTTGTTATATAATGCATATACCTATCCATGAGCAATTGCGGTGCCTCTTCTAATAGTTTAAGCAAACTTTCAGATGTGATATATGATAGTGGAGTTTTTCTTTCAATCGGTGCATACAGAGATACAGGTGGGCCTCCTGGAGGCTTTGGTGACAAGACTGTAGAATGTAAGAGAAATAATTACTGATAACAACCTAGTCAAACTAAGCTCGAATAAAATCTGGAACCAATTTGCCGTGGGGCATTCCAGTTTTAATGCACATAAACCGCTGGTAGCCTAACTACGGCCTTTTCTCCACCATCTCACATCGGCGGCGATTGATGCGCGGGCTCACCGATTACACCGAGAGCTGTCATAGATGACGCACCCTCCTCTTTGTAGCTCATCTCTGCAGTAATTATGGCTGGCAGTAGGAAGCGAGTTTCTCTGGCTTGTGAGGCCTGCCGCGCTCGCCGGAGTCGAGTATGTCACGGCTTAGAGGCCACATCCGTGAATAACCTGCTCTATCCTAACGACAATCACAGTGTAGCGGTGAACAGCCGCAGTGCGCTTCATGCATACAGAGAGGGATCGAGTGCTTATACAAGCACACTGAGAACAAGCGCAAGTAGGTCGGGAGCTTTTATGTTTTTGTCATGATTCATGGCTGATTGATCTTCTTGGATGCGGCAGACCACCCAGCAAGCGCTTCGTCCAGTCCCTGCAGGCTCGGATTGCACTCTTAGAGGAGAGACTTGCTGCGGTGGGCACGGCTGTGCAGGAGAGCCCACCGGAACCTAAAGACACTGCAGACAGCGGTGACGAAAGTGGAAGGGAGGAGCTTGCAGACGACTCCGATTCGGACGACAGTTCGAGCCAAGTAAGACCGCGAAACCCGATCGGTGAGATAACTCATCGAGCAGGCCGCCTGAACATTGGCGAGGACGGCCAGCTGCGATACTTTGGCGCACAAAGCAATTACCACCTTCTCCATGGGCCAATTTATGACCCCGCAAATCAGTCGTTGGACACGTCGCAGCGAGCCGGCCTCGATGCCGCTGCTCGCCTTGGGAAGTTGACCAAGTCGTCCCCAGAGATTGAAGAGCACTTGCTGGAGCTCTACTGGCGATGGCAAAATCCGTGGGTCTATCTGCTTGATAAGGAGTCATTTATGCAAGATTATAGGAAGGGCGGTGCTGGTTTATATTGCACGCCTCTTCTCCTCTCTTCTGTCCTTGCAGTAGCGGCGCGGTATTCCGACCGTGTAGAAGTTCGCTCGGATCCCGCTGATCCCCACACCGCGGGAAACACGTTCGCCGAGCAAGCGAAGTTGCTGTTCTGGTACGAGTCCGAGACGGCGACCCTAGCGACAGTCCAGGCCGCATGCTTACTCTCATTTCGGTGGATGTCTGAGAATAAAGAGGCGCTGGGCTGGCTTTATATGGGTAATTAAAACCTCCATGCTTCTAGATTGTAAGCTGAAGACGCGTGAAATCACTAACTTTCAGTCCAACAGGAATGGCGACAAGGATGGCGTACAATCTAGGACTGAACCTTGACTGTGCCAAATGGATTGCCTCCGGCCATATAACCAAGGAGGAAGCGGAAATCAGGAACATCACTTGGTGGGGCTGCTACAAACTCGACAAGTAGGTCACCGAGCCCCAGGGTACTCTTACATGCAGGACTAACATGCTGCGCTTAAAACCACAGGTTATACTCGCTTGGTCTAGGCCGACCTGGAACCACACTTTCACGCGACATCGTAAGTCTAACTGCAGGGCTTTTCACTAATGCTCTAGCCCTGGCATGTAGTATATACCATCTAATCGTCGTGCTCAGGCTTGTCCAAAGCCCGAACTGCGTTCTTCCGTCGAGTTCGAGCCTTGGGTCCCTTGTTTGCATGAGAACAAGACTCAGCTGGGGGCCCATTCTCGAGCAGTTTCATCTATGATTGCGTCTTGTGAGCACTTGAGCATAATATCTGAGCCACTTGAGCAGCTGTACGTTCCATGTGCGACCGTGATTTATTTTTTGATACTTACTTTGAACGCAGATATGCTGCGAACAGCAAGATGTCAAGAATCGACGCTGAAAATATCGTGGCTAGTGCCGATGTGGCTTGCAATGCCTTCTACACAAATCTTCCTAGTCACCTACGTCTCTCTTCTCCTCGCACTGCATGCCTTCCGCACGTGTACCAGCTGCAGTAAGTTTGGTCTGTAAATACAAGTCGGAGTGATCGATATTCTAAGAGTACTGAATTTCGTAGCATTCAATTCCATGTCATGCAGATTCAGCTACACCGGCCTCTGATTCACAGGCGCAAAAAAGAATCACCAGAGGGAGATTCGCACTTGGCTGCGTGCCGACACGCGGCCACAGAGATTGCAAAGCTCCTCCGAATATACCATTATCATTATACCCTGGTAGGATCTTTCATTGTCTCGTCAGTAAAAATGCCGTAAATCTTTTCGTGGCTGATACGTTTCAAATTTAGCGACTGGTGCCTGTGGTAACAGTTATCAACACTTTCAACGCTGCAATCATCCATCTGATGGATGCTGCGTCTCCCGAGGAGTCAGTGAGGCGGGCCGCTTTGCGCAACCTGAAAATTTGTGTCACTGCGCTAGGTATCATGGGTCTAGCTTGGTCTTGGAGCAAACGAGCTTTGCGCACGTTTCGTCTGCTCGCCAATGAGTGGCTCATACCTCATGTCATGCCGAGTGATTTGAGATATGGCGAGACCCTTGACGACTCAGACCCATTGCCAACGGAATCCAGAGACGCAGGGGATGTACGACAACAGAGGTTCTGGGATAGCCTTGAGAAACAACAGCAGCTAGACGTTCCGGTTCCCGCTATGGTACCTAATTACGGAGACTGGACCGCACCAGCTTCATGGCTGCTGGAACAGCAAGAAATTCAACAGGAAACAGAGGAACAGCGGCAACAAGGAGAGCGGCAGCAACAACAACAGCCGCAATTTGCGGCGGCCTCTACAATCTATGAGAGCCAGGCTGATGACGGTAGCTTAGGTGGTGTAGCAGACTTCAGCGGAATAGAGTGGCTCTTTAATGTTGATCTTTCCCTGAGCAATTTTGGCAATGCACCTGGCGAGTTGGACAATATGACCCAAATTGATCCATGGATTTTTGCCAACGCCCATCAACCATACGCGAATGATGATCTAGTCAACGGAGAAGCAACAGAAGCTCCATTAACACACCAAAGTTGGCTATTTTCTTAGAGTCGGCAGAGACTAGACCTTCTGCAGGGTGAGTAGATCTGAGTGGAAGCGGCGCAATAGTCTGCAATTTGTAGAAAACGATGCCACGCGTTTCATCTTATTAAATATCTAGTGAGCTCGTGATACCCAGTATCAGTGCCTGCCATTACTTCACAACTCTTATCTAGGAGATGAGAGTTGATTTTATGAGTTGCTGGCTACTGTCAGGGAAAAGTGCAGATTACGGCTGGCGTTTATCACCCTTGAGCAGTATAGGAAATTTGAAACTGTTTAAGCAAAACTTCTTGTAGGACATCTGGGTATCTTAAATTCTTCAATCATATCTTTGTCCAGCAAAGGTCATGTCATTATATAGCATCTTGGCATTCTTCTACTCCATGGCCAAGGAAAATAGGTGTTTTCCGGAAGTTAGGCTTCGCTGCTGTCGTGCAGCTGGCGCAGAGATCCGGTGCCAGCTCATCGCGTAGCCATGCAACAGCCCGGGCAGGCGGATCCAGCCCAGCAGCAGCATCTTCCTTGTCTAAGCTCCTGCTGTCTGTGTCCTCCTCTCTGGAACGGGTCAAAGAAATCGTCTTAGCTTTGAGCGTCGCTTTTTTGATACGGTGTCGAAAGCGATATTTGCTCTTCCAACCGCGCCGCGAAAGGCAGCCAGCCGCACATCCCAAACATGGCGGCAAGGGGCTCCCCCTCCCACCGGAGGAGAGCCACCAGAGCTGCCGCGCAGCCCTGACTCAGCCCGCCGACGATGACATTGGCGGCGCCGCCGGGTACGGCAGCGATCTCGTGGCGCCACAGGTCGTGGAGATACGCTGTTGTCTCGACGAGGCCTGGCACCTGGAGCTCCTCGCGGTAGGTGGCGGGAGGGTCTAGCTTCCAGTTGTCAAACCACTGGTGAGCCAGGGCGCGGCGGTAGACGGTAGACGGTGGCGCGGCGCCGTGCCGCTGTGGGGAAGACGAAGCGCGCATGTGGGAAGGCCAGGCGGAGTGTGAGGGCTGTTGTTTTAGTTGCCGTGCTGTCAGATAACGAAGTAATCGGCGGAGGAGGAGCGATGGGCGAATCGAGGAGAGCCAGGCCGAATTCCTCCCCAGAAGAACCGCGGCCATGGAGAAGAATAAAAGTCTGCTTGTGGGGTAGTGTACGGCAAAACCACAAGAGGCTGTGGATAGTCCATGATTGCGCATACGAGGCGATGCTGCGCTTTCAACTGGGTCAAAACGGTGCTGCCGAACAGTTATTCGTACTAACCCCTGCCAAATGCAGCACAAATTTCATGCGAGGTGAAAGCTGATGCCGCAATAATATTGATCCATGGTAAGCCTATGTTCGATGGTTGAGTAACGAGCCAGACCTGTTCCTCGCAAGGCTATCGAACCAACTGCTTCAAAACTAATTATTCACCTCTGTATCGTCATACAGACTTAGACTTTGAGAGTAGGAAGTTGTTGCTCGCATGGGACAGGACTTTGGGGTAGGGGAATTGGAGCAAGTACGAGAATTTGGCTAAGAAGATAAGTCTGGGAAAAGAGAGCGAGAGGGGATGAGGAAGGGATCAGAAGGCGGCTGAGAACTTTTTTACAGATTACTGTCTAGGCTGTCCGTGCCGGTACGAACGGAGATCGGCACGCCGATAAGTCGCCAAAACATGGGTCTTACACAGCATCTATGTGCGGTCATCAAGGAGGTGGCGAGCGTAGGGCTACCGATTTTGGAAGCCACAATAGTATGTTCTAAATTATAGATACAATAGAGGATTTGATAGCGTCGACTGCTACTTGCCTCATGGCATCAAGGAGTCCTATGAGCAACTAAGTCCTATACTTTCGGAAAGTGTAATGAAATCATCGAATACTTCGATTTTCCCTGTTGGATTACCGAGCCATAAGTCCAAATCAAAATTTGGGCTCGAAATCTCCGATGTATATTGTGGTCGTTCAACAGGATTGACTTCCAATGCTTGGGTTGGTTGAGACTGGCCAGTTGGTATAGACGCCTCGGCAGATTTTCCGCTTGGGGATATTAAAGTCTCATTAGGGCTTATAGTCGCACTCCATCGGAATTCTGACAATATATCCGATGTCGAAGACGAAGATAACATCTTCTCGCCAAGACTTGGGCAATCGCCAAGGAACATCCATTCCATCGCATCCCTTGCCATGTCAGCTGCAAAATACATGTCTTGCAAGCTCTGCAAGACTCGCATGCACCTGCGGTATCCCTCCAAAGCCTTCATACGGTCAGCTTGGATGAGCCCTTTGACGATGAGCAAGTGTACTGTTGTTGCTGCAACAACAACAGTGATCGCTGCAGGCGGCAATAGGCGGTCTAGCCCGGCATCATGTAGTTCGCTTGCCGTGTCAGAGATTTGAGTTGCCGCATACTGCATATGGATCTTACTCATTTCTTGCTCGAACAGCAACGGGGCTGGTCCACCAGCGTAAAGGAAAGATGTATATCGTGACCTGTGCAGACCGGCCTGTATTGTATGAAAAATCATGTGTAACACTGCCCGGTGAAGTCTGACGGATACATCGCTTTCGTTTGCGCTTCTATCTGATGGATCGTATCGGCAGTTGGCTGGCAGCGCCTTGTGCCAGGCCGCAAGAGATTCGCGGCAGGACGAAAGCTCAGAGTTGCTCTCGGGATCTGCACAAAGAGGGTTCATTGTTGTTACTGCGCTGGATAAGCTCTCAGAGCTGTTCTCTGAAAACACAGAGAAGTGAGTTGGCACTTGATGCGGTAGGCAGTGGCACAATCGGGCTAGGGCAGCACATAGGTGTGCCAAGTCACGACTCGTGTGTCCTCCATTGGCATAGGAGCACATTTCAATGAACTCTTTGCGGTTAGTAGAGGGCTCTACATCAAAATCAGTCTCTTCCAGAACAGAGATCGTAATTTCGTCCTTTCTGATACGAGTTGGGCGGCGCATGGCCATTGAGACGAGGCGGTCGCGCATGATACAAGCCCACCAGACGCGCCTGCGAAGGCGAACTTCGCTCGGCAGAGCCAATGGGTCGGGTTCACGATGTAGGCCAGCTGCAAAAGCTTGCGAAATAGCAACATCAATCCAATACCACGAGTTCCGATGGTCTTCAGCCGTCTCGTACCACAGAGTCATAAGAAGGAGCGCTTGAACAACGACAAGCCGCCCAGACTCGCAATTTAAATCGTAGAGAAGCTGAAAAATGCGTAAGCATCAATTTCAAGTATTGATTTTATACATATTTGCTCTGGAGTGAACTTACTCTCACCCTCTCGAACAGTTTCTTGCGGGCTTCTCGGCGTGTCCGAAAGCCAGCTTTGCGCAACTGGTCCATGTCCACATGCGCAGCGCCAGCAAACATAATAGCCTGAAACAACAAGAGACTTATTTGCCCATTGGATCCGTCCCGCATCGAAACTGACAGCAAAAAGCCGCATAGGTCGAGTATGGGTATAAATGGATGTACGTAGTCAAAGAATGACCGAAGCAGAGCATTCTGAATTTCTGTCTCTGGAATCTCAAGAGCACCTTTGGTATATAAATAAAAAAGGTCTTCATCAGAGATTCGAGCCTCGAGGGGGCTGATGAACCCAGGTAAATTTATATAAGTCTTCGTGTCAAAATGTGGTTGAAGACTTGGTTTAGATTCCGTTCGACCAAATATGGCTTCCGTACTAGACGTCTGCATTGGCTCTGATCCAGTGCCCGTACCTAAGGTTGCGAAAGACATGGCATTGATTTTTACATCCTCGCTGCAAAGTGTTCGGAGGAGCGTGACCGGGCAGGAAGTTTCTTGCGGCAGGTTGTGTGAGTTTTGTGTATTGTGTAACTTGCAAACTGCATTGTGGGGATATTCTTACCTGAGCAGGCTCCATTCGCTGTGGCCATGTTGCTCTCGATAATACTATCTATCGCTGTATTTTCTGGGTCGACACTGATGGAACTACTAGGTGATGTTTTGGGAACATCCTCTCCAGTCTCTTTGGCTTTTGCGAGTTCATTTGCGAAAGGATTGATACGGCGCTGCCTACAAAGGATATTAGTAGCTCGAGCTTGCAATTTCATCTCAAGACACTTGGAAGAAATGGAAACATACCGCCCTTTGCGAGTAACAACAACGCACTCGACAGTATCCCATTTACAATTGCCGCACGGAGCGCCTCTTTCGCTAACGTCGCATCTCACCTTGCGAGACCGACATGATAGGCAGGCCGTTTGCGCACGATGTCTATACTTTTGTTTTCTTCTTGCTTTTTCTTGTAATACTGTAGCATCTGAGCTTTCTTCGGGCGATGCCTCTTTCATGAGGGGGATTATGGGTTCCGTGGATAAACGGTTCTTGTCCGATTCGAGATGCATATTGACATAGAGGACCGTAGTTGAGATGGATTTGGTTTTGATTTGTTCTTGACCTCTCTTCCTCTTTTCTCTTCTTTTTTAAGAAAGAATTGAAAAGAAATACGAAATAGGCACCGTTGAAATCACGCAAGAAGCCTTCAGGAGCCAATTGCAAAGGGTATCGATTCAATATCCCCAATGTACCGCTAGTCATTACACAAACTAAAACGTCGCCAGGAATTACACGAGTTACAAGGACGGCACAACACGGCAATATATAGCCGTGGTTCCCCACAGCGAATTTAGTGAGATCTTAGTTCGTGCTATGGAGATCGCAAGCCGTAATGTTTCCATCATTTATGATCGTGTCGACTCTATCGTTTACTCGTATAGATGGCATGTGGTATTCGGATGCATCTGGGAGAACTATAGTGAGGATAGAAAAAGATCGCATGGAACGATACATAAGAAGGAAAAGAAGCTCGCAGCAATGGCTGCAAGCACTTTCATACTCGGCGGGATTTATACCCATACAGCTCCTAGTTTTCCAAAATTTCTTAGTCCGTCAGATGGGGCAACTCTGTTGTCAATCGAGCTAGTCAATAAGCCAAAGTGCGGAGAACAGGATACTTCCCCAGGTCACAATGATACATTACCCCGAGCTTCTGCATCTGCTTTGAGAGCTCAGGCACTCTGAATTGAGGCATTCGTTTTGCTCACCAGTGTCTTTAATTCCATCGTTTGACCAACATAGATACGACCTCCCAATTGCAGGATACAATGTCAGACGAGTCGGACGGCGGCGAGAGACGGAGGAAGCGTATCCGACAAGCGTGCCTGAATTGCAGAAGAAAAAAGGTTCGCTGCGGCGGGGAAAAACCCATTTGCAACTTTTGTAGCAGACTCTCTCAGACATGTGTCTACACTGAAGATGGCCGGAGCCATCGGCGCGACTCTTTTTCGTTTCATAGCACTACCGACGAGGCGTCAAATTTGATCACCAGTACGGTCAACTCGCGTTTTACAGCTATGGAAGATAAACTTGCAAAGATGGAAGATACACTACAGAGATTTGAAACGTGAGAGCATTTAGATCTCTCTTCGTCCGCGGGATTTTGATTCTAACGGAGCTGATGTCGTCCATACGCATTGCAGGTTATTATCTTCTTTCGCTCAAAAACAACCACAGACGTCGTATCAATCACCGCAGTCAAATCCTGCCGTTCAGTCTCTTGAAAGCCACCAGATATCCGCCGCTGGAAGTCTCCTCTCGCTTGCAGTTGTTCCATCAGTAGTGGATCGTCATCCCCACCCTCCTATCCATACGCTTCTGTTTGCCGCAGATGTTTTCTTTCGGTTCTGCCACAACCAGCCTTACTCTTTGTTTCACGAAGCCACCTTCCGGAATCGCCTCATCTCGGGCGAACTGCCAGAACATCAGCTCTGGGCTCTACTCGCCATCGCGCGGCGCTACTCAACTCTTCCGGACTCACAGTTTAGTGCAGCTGACGATGCAATGTTTTATGCAAAGAGAGCCTGGGACTGTATCCACCTGCCATGGGATGGTAGTTCGCGAGATGAAGAAACAGTGCAAATCATACAGACTATTATCTTAATCGTTGGTATCGAGCACCCAGGTAAATCTCAATTCTCTGTTTAACCCCTCCATGTGTACTCTTGAATATCTAACTTTGAAATTTGTCAAGCTGGACATTGTACCTCAGCATACATGAAACTTGGTCTTGCTCTCCGCATGGCGTTGCACTCCAGGATGCAAAGAGAGTCTGATATTGCACTTTCTCCTATAGCTCGAGAAGAGCGTCGTCGCACTTTCTGGTCTCTTTATCTTCAAGATAAGCTCATCAGTCTCACGAAGGACCGATTTCCAACTATACACGATGAGGAGTGTGCTGTCCGTCTAGCCTGCTCTGAAAAGGCCTTTCGAGATTCTACTGATGAAACAGCACCTAACCTAGACGACTTCACAGGAGACTGCCTCGATGCGGCAGCCACCGAACGTTGCTGCCCACTTGCACTGATAACGGTGATGGCAAGTGTCTTGTCACGCGTCTCGCAATATGTGCTTCAACAGAGTCGATATATTCGCCTCGGAGCTCCTTGGAGTTCTACAAGCCCATATGCATCTATTTCATCAACTCTTCTGCAGCTGGAGATGCATTTTGGACTTTCTGAACCTCCTGGAGAATCTCTTCAGAAAAGATGCGTTGTGAACGGTGCTATTGACCAACATCTTGCTGGGAGCTTCATTTATGCCAAAGCACTGTTTCACCTATCACACTGCCTATTGCACCACCCATTCTTGCTCCAGCAGAGGTTTCAAGTATTAGGGCAGAAGGCGCCACAGAGCTTCATGAAGACTGCATGGGAAACGTGTAGAACGCACGCCAAAAGCCTGACCAACCTGAAAGACGCGAGGAACTATAATGTTATCACTCTGACTAGTTTATACGGCTATTGTATCATGGTCACCGGAACAATACATGTCATTGCAATGAATGACGAGTCAGCTACAGTGAGAGACGAAGAGTCGAAGCTCTATAAAGCGGCCTTAGATTTTCTACGCGAACTCTCATGCTACTGGAAGCACGCACAACTTATGGTAAGAAATGTGGATCACTGCTCATGGAATACAGCGGCTGATGGTTTTCGTGTTTAGGCCAATAGACTCGAACGATTTAAAAAGCAAAATGAGGGCCACGCTCGGCCCTTGACGCCGTGCGAAAAGAATACCAAGGCGCTATGGCAGAGTGTAGACTATGCTTTGCTGTCAACACCTACTCGCCCTGGAACCCCAGACCCGGATGGTCTCTCGCCAGACGTATCCGATTTTCATATTAATCAATTTTTTGACTTTGCAGATCTTGGTTTACTCGGCCAAGCGTCCGATACACCTGACGCCTTTGCACTTGATCTGCAGAACTAAATCGATAGAAGTACAGTGGAAGCTGATTTGCGAGTATGAAAACTTGAGCACAGAGAAAGATCCATTACACACCTAATACACAGTGACGAAATTAATGTGAATTAGGAAACTTGGATGTCTAGTATTGGGCTACAGCGAACTATGGAACACAATTCTTATAGCTACCAACGTTTCAGGACATATAAACCAACCGTTTTAATCGTTGTCACATTGATATTTTGCCATTGAGAAGTGTATCCGCTGGGACCATAAACTTTTACTCTTTCCTTCAAACCTCATATCAGAGACGAGCTGGCAAACCTATCTCTGGCGGTATGCTTAGATACAATTTTGCCAGCGCCAATTGGCCGTAGGACTTGGCTTGGCTACAGTTTCCCATCGTTAGAATCTAGTACACCGAAATGGTAGCAAGAATATGAGAGCCACACTCACCGATCGAGCCTGAGGCTGGACAACCCGCCACCTCCCAGTGACTTTGTGATAACAAAGTTAACAGCATAAACACCTGGAACTTCAAATCTAGTCACGGTGCCGCCTGGTGCAATGAAGTGTCTGAAGGCTGAAAAGATCGCGTCTGGCTTTAGTTGTTGTAGTATGTATGGATAAAATGCAGGATGTCTGGCAATGATCGCTATATTGGCATTGTCGCCTTTGTCGCCCGAGCGGGCAATGGCAATATCATGAAGCTTCATCCAGTTGTGTGTATCAGATGTGAATTGCTCGACTGATCGTGAATCACTGGATGCTTGCACACAAGATTCTGCTGGGACAACTGGCCTGCAGCCTCGTGTAATAAAAGGCACCATGGTTGAAGCCTTCTTGTGGACATGAACCTCGGGGACAACAGCTTCCTTCCGCACGAGCACGCTGCTAGAGATAAAGCTAGGGCTGCTCTTAGGTCTTCCAGAAGTGAGCATGCAGATTCCTGGGCAGCTGTTCGTTAGGAGAGGAGCCGCTTCTTTCGCCAAGATGTCAAGCACTGCGCGGTTCTGGTGACGAGCAGCGACTCGTAGTACAATCTCCCTCCTCTCTGGCGTTCCGTGACTTTTGGGCTCTAGACTGTACTCTGCTCCAATCAGATGTACAGCGTAGTCGTCTTCTGTAATCTGCTTGCCACCCGGAAAGCTCTCAGCGGCGATAGCGTTGGTTCTGTCAATCATCGCTTTGCCTAATACTTTAGCCTTGCTCTCAGCCTCTTCACCACACACGAGCATGTCTACAGTGAGCTTGAATCCTTTTTGCTCTACTGCTGTGCACTTGAGCCATGGCGTAGGCGGCTTTCCTTTGGCACCTCGGACAACCACCACACCGGGTGCTGCCTGCTCGAGTGTGACGTGGCTCATATCGAGAACCACATCCGGCAGCAAGTAGTTTTCTGGGTCGAGCACCTCGTACAACATCTGCTCACACACAGTCTTTGTATTGACGATGCCTCCAGTGCCATCTGGCTTCGAAATAGCGAAGCTGGAATCCTCGTTGAAACTCAGGATAGGATACCCCATATTCGTCCATCCTCCAAACGGAGAAAAAGCTGAGGTACGCCAGTCAGTATGGTTGCCGCCAGTGGCCTGGCTGCCACACTCGACTATGTGGCCTGCCAACGAAGCAGCTGCAAGGCGGTCCAAATTCAAGGGATTGTTAGGATCGTACTGCCAGTCGAGCTCGAAAGCGAGAGGCCCAACCACAAGGGCGCTGTCAACGCAGCGGCCTGTGACAATGATATCCGCGCCTTGACGAAGAGCTTCGGTGATGGGCTGCGCGCCAATATAGGCATTGAGGCTGAGAAGATTTTGAGACCCTTCGATGCCTTCTTCTTTTTCGCCTGCACCGCTAATCGGATCGAAACCCTCAAAGGCACCTTCTTCTAGTAGGCGGTCTTTTCGGGAACAAATGTCATCTCCCGAAACTGCGGCCACGTTTATCTGGCCGGCAAGCCCTTTCGCTTCAATATACGCAACAATCTCGTCTCTAAGACCCACGGGATCAAGGCCACCAGCGTTGGTAACGATTTTGACTTTTTTCTTGGCGATCAGGGCGATGTTCGGCGCGATTACAAGGTCGAGGAATTCCGTAATGTAGCCTCTGTTGGCACGGCCTCCGCGGCTTTTGCTTCCAGAGGAACGCGCTGATCGCGCAAGCAGCCCCATGGTAAGCTCTATCCATGCTTGTTAGTTAATGGGTTTGTATCTCGAACTGAGCCGGCTTGCACTTACCAGCAAGGTAATCGGCAATCAGGTAGTCAAGTTTGGGCTCCTTCATCTCTAAAAACTGCTTTGCCGCCCAAGGCGAATCGCCCCAGAAAGCACTGCGCAAAAAGCATATGCGGATTAGCAAGGGACTGATGAAGAAAGGTAAGCCACCGAGAAAAATAAAGCTACTCTTACCTGTAACATCCTATCTTGACTTGCTTCATTGCGTTCGCTTATTTCCTATACCTCTGTATGCACATTAGTAGGAAGAACAGTCTAACACTCATCGAACAAATGAATGCTACCTCTAATATAACACTCGAAGCCCGTTGCTTGTTTGTGTGGGTCAAGGTAAGGTAAGGCTATTATTGATTAATGCCGGTGAGTGGCCTCGGTGGCCAAGGAGTCTTTACCAAGACGGCCGTGCAGCCGTGATAATGCCGTGTTTGTAACCCGCGTCTAATTTCAGTGAACGAGCCCTGCAGAATAAGCTCGCCCCATCCTCTCAAAAAATGGCACGGAATGTTGCTTCATACCTAATCAACTGTGATCGCGTATCCACGTACTAGCACATTTTGAAGATTGCGAAGCGCACAAATTGAACCAGAACTATATGTTCTTAAGTTGAAGTTTAGATGATATTGGATTAGAGAAATTCTAACTAAATGTACACAATAAAGAGCCTTCATCAACAGCATCCCCTTCGCTGTGATTACAATGAAATTCCCCCTCCTTCTGTGCAGAAATCGACATCTCCATTTTCATGCTCTCAATGATCATAACGACTTCTCCGATTTTGACCTGATCGCCGTCTTTTTTAAGGAGTTGCAACACTTTGCATGGCATTGGTGCGTTGATGAAGCCAGAACTAGCTTGCATGCTGCCCTCAATGGCAAGGCGCTGGCTTTCAAAGTATGAGAGCATAGAAAAGCAATGGTACTCGACCTGGCTGCCAAGAGCAGGGAAATGGCAGTATAGGCGAACTGCATCACCCGTATCTGCTTCACGAGATGTCAACAAGGCGTTGCCTGTTGCCACATACGCAATCAACTTTCGCCTGTCTACTAGTACCTCGACGCGACCAACAATCCACTGAAATGAGTTACCCCCTCCGGCCGGCTGGCTTTCTATCCTTTGTACTTCCACCGTAGACCTGGTAGACCCTGGAAGGGATCCGCTCCGGATGGAGCTGCTCAATAAATTGTATGACCTCGTAACAGCAACCGAGCCGGGCACTTCTTCGTCTGCGTCTTGTTGCGGCGTGACAGGAGGCAGTGCGGCTACTGTTGCCGCCAGTCCGTCGGTCGCATCTTGCTGCCCGGATCCCCAGACGCAAACGTGTGGGTCAGCTGCAGATGCCAGCTTGGCATCGAATGTTGCCACTATGTCGCAGGGCTGGTTGATTCGGTCGAATCGCTGGTTTCGAAATCCGCTTTTGATACTTCCAAAAGCAACTCCATATTTGCCGATTTCTCGCCCAGCATGCCTTCGTGTATGGCGCACAAAAAGACTCGCTACGATAGACAAATGGTTCTTAGGCAACTTTAATGCTTCTGCATATGGGTTTCGAATGAGATTCTCCGACTGAGTTGGAATGAAAGATGTTGTGTAGTCTGGGCGTCTGAAAGCTGGATGGAGAAGACAGGCTTGCAAAAACAGCTGATTCGTGGTGATTCCCAGGCACACGGTATTAGCCAACACCGTGGCCATTCTCTCGATTGCCATGGCACGAGAGGGTGCCCAGACGATGATCTTGGCTATCATAGAATCAAAGTATATGGATACTTTCCCGCCATTTTCTATGGCCGTTTCAAAGCGGACATCATTTCGCCCAGAATCCAGAGGCTTCCAGAACCGCACGGTTCCGTGCTGAGGCGCAAATTCCCTGACGGGGTCTTCGGCGCATAGGCGGCACTCGATGGCATGTCCGTTCTGTGGGATTGTATCCAGTTGCCTGAGGCTCGCCAGACTTCCTCCAGAGGCTACAAAGAGTTGGAGAGAAACAATGTCAAGGCCAGTACACTCCTCTGTAATTGGGTGTTCGACTTGCAGGCGAGCATTCACTTCAAGGAAGTAAAAGTTACCTGTTGCCAAGTCCAAGATGAACTCGACAGTCCCTGCACCCTCGTACCCCAACATCTCACCAATGCGAACTGCAGCAGCGCACATTGATTCTCGCTTCTCCTGGCTAAGCCAAGCACAAGGTGTCTCTTCCACAACCTTTTGATGACGTCGTTGGACAGAGCAGTCTCGCTCCCACAGCGAAACAACCCGGCCGTGGCTATCTCCCAGGATTTGTACTTCGACATGTTTTCCTGCCTCGATGTACTTTTCAAGGATGCACTCAGACAGGCCGAAAGAGCGCTGTGCCTCAGATTGTGCTCGTTCAAACTCAGCCGCTAAGGAGGATGGTTCACGCACAATGCGCAATCCGCGACCGCCGCCTCCAGCAGATGCTTTGATCATAACCGGAAAGCCGATCCTGATACTCTCTCTTTCGAGATCCTCCAGCTGAATTCCTTCAGTCGATCCCGTATAGCCTGGAATCAGCGGGATGCCCGGCTCATGTTTAGCCAGATACTCCTTGGCCTGGCGTTTGTCGCCGAGCGTGTTGATGGCGGCGCTGGTGGGGCCAATAAATAGAATGCCAGCCTCTCGAACAGCGTCGGCAAATCTCGCATTCTCACTCAGGTACCCATAGCCGGGATGAATAGCATCGACACCAGCGCGGACGGCAACATCAACGAGAAGCGGAATATCAAGAAATGGGTTGCCTCTGGGTCCGTCGACGGAGCCCAAGCAGATGGATTCGTCGGCTTCATGTATGTGACGCGAGGTAGCATCCCTGGAATGAAGATGGACAAGTTAGCAAATTTTATTTTGACAAAAAGGAAAAGACACACTATTCGGCTTACTCTTGAACATAGATGGCAGTACTTCTGATATTTAGCTTGCGACAAGTAGCGATTACACGGCACGCAATTTCACCACGATTGGCAATGAGTACACTTTTGATGCGCAGCGTTCCGTCTTCTCTTACAGGCATCTGAGCCACCCAAAGAGGATCCCGGCTGGGATATGCAGTTGCTTCCATGATGGAAAATGGATAATATGTTTGAAGGTAGGATGAATCACATAAACCAGAACAATACCGAAGAAGAAGTTTAACAAACTAAATTCCATCAAGACTGAAAAACAATATAAACTATATTCAAATTAAAGTTTACTTCTTGTTGTTTTGCAGAATTGCCGCGGAGAGCTGTGCTAGCTCTGCCGAGCTGTGAGACGAGGCCCCGGATGGGAAAACCGTCCCCACTTACATCCTTGAATCACTGCGTGTCGCGGTAGTGCCAGCCAATTCCTGAGCCAAAAAGCAATCTTTAACCAATAACTATACCTAGTCATCGTATAATTAGTTCATTAATCCTCTCAAGTACGTGAATTAAATCAATATCAAAGTACGTCAGTTGTGTGCAGTCGGTGTACTTTGCTCCAGTAGCTAAAGGCCTCCGCTCCAAATTCTAAGATCACACGAAGTTTTTTTTTGACGCTATTCCTATCATTCGTACAGCCTCCTTTCCAACCACACTTTGACTTCATACGCTTACTTTGATTTTCCTCTTACATATTCAACTTTGCCAATACTATGGCGTTATCACCAAAGCTTAACTGGGAAATTGAAGTCCAAGGGAAAGAAATCAATACCTTTCGATGCAACGCAAATCTTAAGATAGTGCTCTGCCGGCCACGCAATGGCAATGCATTGACAAGCAATATGGTCTCTCTTCTGACCGATACCTTTCGTCGTGTGGCCACAGACAGCAGCATCTCGCGTATTGCTCTTACGGCCGAAGGCCGGTTCTTCTGCACAGGCATGGATCTGGGAAAGCCAAGCATCGGTACTAGCGACGGAAACAACACTGACTCCCCCGAATACCGTATGTTTACGGAACTATTTGAAGCGATTCAGTCCGTACCGCAAGTCACGATCGCAGCGATCAATGGTCCTTGCTATGCCGGTGGTGTTGGCTTAGCCTTTTCATGTGACATCCGGCTCGCGGTAGAATCCGCATCAGCTACCGTCAGCGAGGTCCGGCTCGGGCTATGTCCCGCCATTATTTCCAAATATCTCGTGCGAGAGTGGGGAGCCGCTTTCACCCGGGAGGCCATGCTGTCCGGGCGAACGATCCCAATGGCGGAGCTGAGGCAGATCGGCGCCGTCCGCATGCTCTCTGACGATGTACCAGGACTAGAAGCATTGATAGATTCATATGTGACAAACTTGAGAGCTTGTGCACCTGGAGCTTCATTTATGTGCAAGAGACTAGTACAGATTGCTGGTTCGGAGCAGCAGGATGAGGAAATCAAAAAGGTATTTGTGGATATGATGAAACCGGGAGCTGAATCCTCAATTGGAGTGAAGAACTTCCGATCCAAAAAGACTACGGACTGGGATGATCTTCGTCAATTACAGCGCCAGTCGAAGCTTTAGCATCTGCCTTGTATTTACGTCTACATTTTGTTATCATAAAAAGCAATTGCAGCATCCAAATAATGCTCAAATATGCAAATTACACGCAAATATACCATTTTGTGCACCGTCTTAACAAATCTAATGCGACGACTTGTTCAATAACAAAAATAAAAAAATAAAAAGATATAAAAAATCTGGATTTGTTCTTCGTATCACCCCAGGTTCGTCCATTTGGCCCCAGGTTGCTGCGTTTTATCTTGTCTCCCCGAGCCCGGGCCAAGTTCCGGGTTAGACCGTGTTCCACATATTTGCCTTGGAGCGTTTCCTACCGCACTACAGTCTTAAACGTAGGACACAGTACTGCAAGCATGATTAAAATTTAAGGTATCTGACTGATCGAGAACCTGATCTCTGCTTCTTCGCTTCAAAAATTTGTCCTGCATCTGAGACTGCTTTCGGCAATCATGGCAAGCGTGGTAGAATATCCTGTTGTTCAAGGTAAACTTGATCTTAGACAGCCTATCTTCCAAAGTACGAGGAAGGCATGGGATCCGGTCCTCGACAAATTCAACGAAGCACTGAACTATGTATGTGGAGAGGGTGATGCTAGACGTCAGCAGCTGCATCAGTCCAGAGGCCAACTGCTAGGTGCGTTTGTTTGCAAAGAGTCTACAAATTGGGCCGATCCCGATCACTAACTTCGCTCATAGCCAGGGACCGTGTTGCCCTTTTGCTTGACCAAGACTCTCCTTTCCTCGAGCTTGCTCCGTTTGCTGGTTTTAGCCTTGATTCTACACCATGCGCGAGTCTGATCGCTGGTGTCGGAAAAGTCAGCGGCAAGGTTTGCATGATATTATCGCATATTCCTTCTATCAAAGGAGGTGCATGGAATGAGTACACCAGTCAGTAGCATGCCCTAAGAAAAGCTTTGGTATGAATACAACTAACTGTGGTGCTGGATCAAGTCTTGAAGCATAATCGTGTGACAGAAATTGCTACCGAGAATGACCTTCCAATTATTGGTCTGGTACAAGCGGTATGTAACGAAGTCGTCTTAAATTATCCTGGCTAAGAATTTTGTGATTAACAATTGCTTTCTTTTTTTCAGGCCGGTGCTTACCTCCCGCAGCAATTCCGAGTTTTCCATCGTGCCGGTCAGATGTTTCGCGACCTGGCCCGCCGGAGCCAGGAAGGAAAGCCAGCTTGCAGCGTCGTCTTTGGTTCATCAACAGCTGGCGGTGCATATCTTCCCGGTATGTCTGACTACACAATATTCGTGCGCAATAAAGCACAGGTCTTCCTTGGCGGGCCGCCTCTTGTTAAGATGGCTACCGGCGAGGTAATCGATGCAGAGACGCTAGGCGGAGCAGAGATGCATGCTACGGTTACGGGCTTGGCAGATCAAATCGCCACAGATGAGTATGTTCCTTCTATGACAAACTAACTAGAAAATAATTATTGACAAGAGGTTCAAAGGTTCGATGCCATACGAAAGGCTCGTGAGTGGGTACGATCGCTGGACGTGCAGAGAGTCAATATGAAACAGCTGAGCATGCCATTAGCTCCCCGGTACCCAATCGAGGATCTCCTTTCGCTGGTCAATTCTGATATTCGCAAGCCATTTGATATGAGCGAGGTGGTCCTTCGTCTCGTGGATGATTCACGGATGGCGGTTTTCAAGCCGACTTACGGGAAAAACTTACTGACATGCTGGGCTGAGATCCATGGTATGTTCTTTCGAACTGCATTCATCTTGTAGGTGAACCTACTAATTCGGTATTCCCTCTAGGATTTCCTATCGGCATCATTGGCAATCAAACGCCTGTCATACATGCAGACGAAGCTAGCAAGGGTGCACAGTTTATTCGTCTCTGCAATCAACGGTTGGTCATATTCCGAATACATGACAGTAAAAAAAGTGAATTTTTACTCAGACGTCTCTCCTCAGGAACATCGCCATTGTATACCTCCATAATGTGACCGGATTCATGGTCGGCTCTCGTTCTGAACGCCAAGGTATTATCAAAAAGGGTGCGCAGTTTGTCGCAGCCGTGAGCTGCTCCAAGGTACCGCAGATCAGCGTTATTCTTGGCTCGTCGTATGGTGCTGGCAACTATGCCATGTGTGGACGCGCGTATCAGCCTCGTTTCCTGTTTTCATGGCCTAATGGAAGGTGCAGCGTTATGGGTCCCGACCAGCTAGCTGGCGTCATGAACATTGTCCAGTCTGGCAGTTCCATTCCCAAGAAAGAGGCGAAGAAATCCGGCAAAGATGCCGAGAAAATATCTGCTACGGCCGAAGAAGCAACGAAGAAGACGAGGGACATGGTTGAGCATGAGAGCGAATCATACTACACCAGTGCTAATTTGTTGGATGATGGTATCATTGATCCTCGGGATACACGCGAGATACTAGGCATGTGTCTTGAGATTGTTCATATTCCTAAGATCCAAGGTGCTCAAAGCCACCAAGGTTTAGCTAGACTGTAGATTATTCTCTAGGACTTTTAGACACCATGATTTCCTTACATTGTCGGTCATTTAAAGCAGCACGTCAGGATCCTCTCTTTTATAGCTTGCTTTGCGTTCCACCCTCACCTGTTTGAATTACAATTCTGCCATCACTCAGGCACGTCTTACCCGTACTTTTCACTCTTGCAATCCACCGTATCTCTTCCCATCCATTTTCATCAACTCCCATTCTCCATATGTCAGTCTCGACCTGGTCGCCTGGCCTGACCACACTTGAAAATCTTGCCTGCATCTCTCTAAAACGGCACGGGTTGCTCTGGCCAAATTCTAAGAGAATATCATGTGCAATTCGATTGTATGCGTATACCCCATGCAAAATGATGCCGCCATATCCCATTTGCTTCCCTGGCTCTGGTGTCCCGTGCAAGGGGTTGTAATCACCGTTTAGTCTAGAAAATGTCAGTCAAATTTTCACCGCGAGTTTGACTTGCATACGAACCATATCTTGTACCGATAGAGATGAGGACTCTCAAGTCCAATGTTCATTATCATTGTCTTGTCCGGATTTCGATTGCTTGGGATAGGATATGTGTTCTCTGGAAGCCCCCGTGGTCCCCCCCAACTGCCTTGTCCAACGTAAAAAAGACTGCCTGTGATCTCAGCATAGGTATCACCGGAAATCACATCAATCAGACGATCTTGCAATTTCACAAGCGTGCCAGCTTTGCCTTTGTCGTAGACACCAAGCACCGTTGAATGCAATTCGAATTCTCTACCGACGGAAGTAGTAGGGAGCGGCTTCAAGACTCGGATACTGCGTTGTCCATCAACGAGTCGGCTGGGATCCAGTTTGGGTACTCCTGGAATGGCGATCGACGTTTGGGCGGAATAAAAATCAATAACTTCTTGAGAATCTAATTTGAAAACTAGTTGCACTGTTAGTTTAGTTGATTTCGGTCCTAAAAACACAACTGTGCATGCCCACCTAGAGCCAAAGGGTACGTTGGGAAAACCGAGAAGTTGTCGTCAAGTTCCTATTGCAATCTATTAGCCACACCCATTACTTTAGAACAACCATGGAATAGAACCACTCAGTATACATAAACGAAATGAGGCTCTGTGCCTTTGCATCCAATACTCAGGTTAAATAGAATCGCATCTCTTTTAAGCCAGGAGACTTTTCTCGGCGGGATATTTGCACTCGCCATGCTTACGACACGCAGTACCGTTGCGACAAGCGCATGAGATAATGACAAAAACAAAAGAGCTGTAGTGAGACCAGTGTAATTATGGTGGTAGCCTGGTATTAAACTTGTGAATTCAATTTACACCGATGGATCGGTACCGGATTTATGGCTTTCGGTTCATAGGTGCCATTCTCCTTACACACAAGCTTAGTCGGCGCACACTCTGTTGAAGTGGGGACGGATATGCAATACCGTTGCCGTCAGCAAGGTGGACATCGCGATTTCAGAACTACGTGTACTGCTTCCTAGGTAAGGCTCCTTGTCTAAACACTACAATTTACTGTCTACCCAGTGCGGTTCCCTCTTCTCAGTAAACGCATCGAGGCCTTCTTGCATGTTGGCCCCGTCGTAGATTCTCCTGCTCCAACCGTCCAAAAATAAACGACTTGCATCTGCAACTCCCAGTGCTTCCCATCCCAGTTTGAGCCCTTCCCGAGTCACAATTGTGGCATCAGGACTGTTTCTGGCGATCATTCTAGCGTACTCGACCGCTTTAGACACTACATCTTCGCCAGCTTTAGTGACAGCGTTGCACAGGCCCCAATCTTTAAACTCTTCAGCTGTTGCTATCCGCCCTGTGAGTGCGAGTTCGTTCGCCCGTTGTCGACCGACCGTGCGAACAAGGCGCGGGAGCGCCCCGCCAAAGGGCGTGACGCCGCGCTTTGTCTCGGGCAATGCGAAGGTTGCATCATGAGCCGCAACGATCAGATCGCAGTTGACCGCAAGCTCACAGCCGCCCCCATAGGCTGGGCCGTTCACGGCAGCAATTACAGGCTTCTTTCCGTGGCGGAATGAGAGCCCAGCGAAACCACCGTCGGGGAACTGCATAGGCACGCCCTTTCTGTTATTGCTCATCCATTCTGAAGATATTAGAGAATCTCGTTAGCAGGTTTCTTTATGGTGTGGCAAGTCTATATGTAGATCGTAGGCGTATCTTGCCTTTCAAGTCGGCACCAACACAAAAGCATCTACCCGTGCCCGTAATCACAGCAACACGGAGGCTTGCCTCGTTGTCGAACCATTTAAACACTCGATCTAATTCATAGCTCGCATCCACAGTCAATGAATTTAGAGACCTAGGCCTATTGATTGACACCAGAAGTATGTTTGATTCTGGAAATGTTATCTTGCAGTGCTGTGTAACCGGTATATTTTGCTTAGCTTCAGACATGGTTTTTCTGAGATTGTAAGGTATTTAAATCGACCAAGTTTTGGTCAACAGCGAGAATAGCAACCTGTGACTCTAGTCCACAAATATTTCTGCATCCTTTTTTCTTGCTTCCGCTTCATAGATAAGAAAGAAGAGTTAATCACCACGGAGCGAGAACGGCCCGCGGTATAAAGCTTGATTTGTACGCCTCGGTGAAGGACGGTATTGTATACCGTGCTACTGAAACCGAAGGGCCGGCCTAGAGCGTGCAAGTTAATTGAAATTTCCTTAAGAAAACTGCAGTCAGAGTGCCTTGTCTACAATTTTCAAATATAGCATTCTAATTTTATGTATCTGCATCGCTTTTGACCTTCAGTATCTACTCTAGCAAATTGATCTGATTCCAAGCCGTGAGCCTTGGCATTCTGATCAGGAGAGATGGATAGTCGAGCCCCCCAAAATGGCCTTTCACTGGTACACGGATCGACCCAGCCGCCGCTGTTCGAACTTACTTTCGGACAGCTAGTTGATCAGCAGGCCGCACATTATGGCGACAAAGAGGCCCTCCTTGTTGGTTGGACACATACGCGTATATCGTACCGTGATATGAGTCGGCGGACCAAAGAGCTTGCAAGGGGTTTGCTGGCCATAGGCGTCGGTCCAGGTGATCGGGTTGCCATTTTCTCCGGTGACGACGAGCGCTTTGTCGAGCTATTCTTTGCTACGGCAAGGGTAGGCGCTTGTCTGGTGATACTAAACAAGACATACACCTTGCCAGAGTGCATCAGAGCGCTTAAGCATGCCGGTATGATGCATTCTTTTCTCCTGTATGAAAAGCAAACCTTCAGAAAGATAGCTGCTAACAAGGCAATTGTTATTTGATAGATCCGTCTGTTCTTTTTGTGTCAGATGAAGTAAATCGAAGACCTACAATTCCCCTCCTTCAACGACTGAGAAGAGAAAAAGGCGGACTGAGGCATATTGTCATGATCCGCTGGGACCAACTTCCGCACCGCATAGAACCAACGTGGGATGATGTTTTGGATGCTGCCCGATCAGTTGACAGCTTGGAGCTGGAGCAGGTCGAAAAGACGGTTGACGTTCATTCCACGGTCAATATTCAATTCACGAGCGGCACTACAGGCGCTCCCAAAGCTGCTATGCTAACACACTAGTGAGTGTCTGTCTTATAGTGCGGCGAGTTGTGCCTTACTAATTTCTCATGCATTTTGCTAGCAACGTCACCAACAACGGTTTTTTTATTGGCGAATACCTCGGCCTGAATAAGGACGATATCCTCTGCTGTGCTCCTCCCTTATTCCACTGCTTTGGACTTGTAGCAGGGCTGATGGCGACCTTCACACATGGCGCATGCATCGGCTTTGCTGGTCGTGATTTCGACGCCGTCCAGGTGGTGGACATGATATTGCGCGAGGGCTGCACGGCATTACATGGCGTGCCTACAATGTTCACTGCCATCTTGCAGCAAAAGAACAGCACGGGTGCTACAATTAACTTTATTAAGAAAGGCATTGCTGCTGGCACCAAGGTTCCGCCTGCTATAATAGCTGAGGTGCAGAGGCAGCTGGGATTTAAGCATGTTGGTATTACATATGGTGCGTTGTTGCTAGCTGCATATCTATCTAAACAAGCAGGGGCTGGATGCTAACAGGCAGTCAATTCCGACAAGGCATGACTGAAACATCACCAGCTAGCTTCATGACAGAGGTCGATGACGCCGAGAAGGATAAGCTTGAGACAGTCGGGCGTGTTATGCCTCACGTATCTGCCAAAATAGTTGATAAAGAGGGCAAAATTGTCCCTGTCGGCGAGCGAGGTGAGCTGTGCACATCAGGCTATCTTCTGCAACAAGGCTACTTTAAAATGCCTGAGAAGACGGCCGAGGTCATGATTCGAGATGGCGACGGCGTTTTATGGATGCATACGGGAGACGAAGCGATTATTGATGAAAGAGGCTATGTGCGAATCACAGGGCGGATTAAAGACATTATTATCCGCGGTAAGCCATACATCTACAAGAGTTTTCTCTGGTTTGAAAAATCACGAGCATTAAAACTAAAACTGCAATGTTTTTAGGTGGTGAGAATATCTATCCTCCTGAAATTGAAGAGCGGCTACTTCATCACCCAGATATCAGCCAAGCAAGCGTTATTGGCGTCAAAGACGATCGATACGGCGAGGCTGTAGCTGCCTGCCTCGCGGTTCGGCCTGGCCACCAAAAGCCGCATGACGAAATGATACGAGCTTGGGTCCTAAAAGAGCTCAGCCGCCACAAAGCACCACAACATATCGTATGGGTTGGTGCGAGTGAAGTTATCAAGGAATATCCTATCACTGGCAATGGGAAAATTCAGAAAGGTGATCTTAGTAAATCAGTAGTGAAGGCTCTACAGAATCCAGCAGCAAAGCTATAGCAAGAGGGGGTTACAGCATAGGTATATGCAAATAAATGGGCTAATGAGGGGATGAAAGTATAATTCAAGGTTGATAGAAGGCATACACATGAGTGAATCATGGGCAAACGAGTAAAGATTTAACACATGAAAGAGTACTAAAAGTTTGCTGTCGACACAAGGGCCAAGACAGTGCCATTGGCGTTTTGAACAAAAAATTTATCCAATCACATATAAAATATTTAGTTCAGTTCAGCCAATAAAACAACTACGCAAAACCTGTAGAATCTGTTCCACAATAAGCATTAGCGGAGATGACCGGCGCGTCTTGGTGAATTTATTTCAAACGGATTTTTGTTGTCAAGAGTTTCAAGCCACAAATTACTCCTATTTTAATGTGCACCCATGGTTGGTGCGGAAAGATTCGAATTAGCACAGAACACTTACCAAGATTCGTTGAGCAAGCAAAGAGTGCAGGCACCAGAGGCACCTCTAGCCTTGCAATTTGATGCCCCGCATTCCCCCATCTCTCTTCTGGCGGGCCCATCGTATCGCGCCTGGAGCGGCTCTCCTGCTGCCGGTCTGCCGCGACCTGCCTTCGGCTTTGAATGAGCTGCGCTGGATCCGGGAACACGTCATCGCGCAGGCGAAGTCTGGAGGTCCCGAGCGAGACGGTGCAGGATGGAGAGCACGGCAGAGGCGAGATGATGCCATCTTGGCGCTGTGCCGACGGCGCGGCCGCGGCGAGCCGCTGCAGTACGTTCTGGGGACGCAGCCGTTTGGCTCCCTCGACCTGCTGTGCCGCCGGGGCGTGCTGATTCCAAGGTGGGTCTCCTCTGCTTCCCAAAAGACGAAGCGCTTTCCAGGCACGATCTGATCCGGGCTGACGCCGCCGGGCACAGACCTGAGCCGGAGGCCTATTCGCTGCACCTGGCCGACCTGTTAGTCCAGGCGGCGCGCCAGTCTCCTGCGCACTCGCTCACTGTCCTCGACGCGTGCACCGGCACAGGCTGCATCGCCCTGCTGCTGTATGCGCGGCTGCGGGACGCCCTGCGGAGCCAGACGCCCCGCCTGCGCGTGCTGGGTATCGATGTGTCGCCGGCGGCCGTGGCCCTGGCGCGGGCCAATGCTGCGCGGAACGGCCTCGCCGGCGCGGCGGCAGCGAGCGGCCCCGACGCCAGCGCCGTCACGTTCCGCCGCGCTGACCTCTTTGCTGGCGACTGGCTGCCGTGGCTCGAGGAGCAGCTTGGCGCCCGGCGCTTGGACGTGCTCGTCTCGAACCCGCCATACGTCTCTGCCGACGGATTCGCCCACGAGACCGCCCGATCGGTGCGCCTCTTCGAGCCGAAGCTGGCACAGGTCCCGCAGAAGGCCGAGATGGTGGAAGACTGCCGCTGCGAAGAGCACCCCGAAGACGTATTCTACATCCGCCTCTTGGCGCTGGCCGCCCGCCTGGACGCGGGCATCGTGCTCTGCGAGGTGGGCAGCCTCGCACAGGCGCAGCGCGTATTGGCGAAAGCGCTGGAAATGAGCCGCGAGGAGAACGGAACCTCACCGCTCGTCCTCGAGATATGGGCAGACTGTCCCGACATTGAAGAGGTGGAGGCCGATGCCAGCAGGCCGCAGTCCATGCATGTTGCGGGTTGGGACGTGCCTATCCGCGGTAGCGGCCACGCTCGATCCGTCTTCATCCAGCGTAGATAGGAACGTTTAGCATATGAACAAGGGAGGCGTGTATTTATTTGTATCTTCTATCATCGGCACATAATTTTTATTGGTCATACAGAGCGTATCAATACAGTGCAGTCAAAAATACTTGGGGGTTCTGTCTAGAATACAAAATTGACAAGCTTGCCATCGCGCACCACGATGGCCTTTTTGGCCTGGCGAATATCCCGCCCGCCGCTGCCGCTTCCGCCTAACTTGGCTTGCCCTTCCTGGGTCGCCAGAATCGCCTCTATCAGCCAGTCGCGCAGAGCGTCTCCGGCAAGACCCGCTGGCGTTTGGGGGATATCCACGGCACACCGCAGCTTGCCGTTGACCTGCACGGCACAGTTTTGCAGCCGCGGTTGCAGCCACGCTAACGAGCCATCAGGCTGGGGAAATATGGACCGAGCCGTAGAGGACGCAGTTGCTAGATGGAAGAGGCCTGGCTCACCCGGAGACAGGATGCTCCAGCACTCTTCTGCAAAAGCCGGTGTAATGGGGGCCAGCATCCGCACCAGAGACGACAGAGCTGCTCGCACAACAGCGGGCGTCGCGGCGGCCTCGTGCGCGGCTAGGCTGTTCGTAAGCCGCATCAGATCAGACACAATGGTATTGAGCGAATACACCTTGGCGTAAGACGCTGAGACCGAGGCGAGCGCCGTCTGGAGATCGCGCCATATGGTCGAGTCGGCGTCCCAGCGAGCTAGCTCGGCTTTGTCATTTTGAATTGCGCTGATGTGTTCTGCCCGTTCCCGGAGCTGGTCCACGATTGGCGTTGATGGTGATGCCGCGGTGCCGTCGTTTTGAGGTGCCGCTGCCGCTGCCTCTACCACCAGGTCGTGCAGCCTAGTCAGCCACCGCGTCACGCCAGATATCTTCTCCTCGTCCCAATTCAGCACGTCCGCCACCGGCGCCTGGAAGAGCATGTGTGCCCGTGTAGCATCAGCGCCGTACCGACTGATCATATCGGTGGGGTCCACGCCGTTGTATTTGGACTTGGACATTTTCTCATAAGCCACGATGGCTGGCTCCCTCGTCGCAAACACCCTAGGTTCAGCGTAATTGTCGACATCTACTTCTTCAGGCTTCAGGAACCGGCCCGTCAGCGAGTCGATATACGTCTTGCCGTGGACCATACCCTGGGTGATCAAGCGCGAAAATGGCTCGTATACGGGCTGAGGAGACTCCTCTCCTTCTTTACCACTTTCGACTGATGCAGTTGCGCCATCTTCTCCCTGAACCAATGACGACGACATCAACACCTTGTAGATGAACCGCGCATACAGCAAGTGCAGAATGGCATGCTCAATGCCACCCAAGTAGATGTCTACGGGCAGCATCCCCTTCACTTTATCTGCTGCAAAAGGTGCGTCTGCGTTGTGCGGGTCCACAAATCGCATGTAGTACCAGCTCGAATCAACAAACGTGTCCATGGTGTCCGTATCGCGCTTGGCAGACTTGTGGCACTGGGGGCATGGCACGTTGACCCAGTCGTGGGCCGACGCCAGCGGATTGCCGGATTGCTTTTCGGCAAAATGCTCTTCCACATCGGGCAGGTGCACAGGCAAGTCCGCCTCGGGGACGGGTACGGCCCCGCACGACGAGCAGTGGATAATGGGGATGGGTGTGCCCCAGTACCTCTGGCGGCTGATAAGCCAGTCCCGGAGCCGCCACCGCTCGGTGCCCTTTGCGAGATTGGCCGCCTCGAGCATCGACAGCAGCATCGTGGCCGTCTCCTTGGAGGTCCGGCCCTTGAAGGGCCCGCTGTGTTCGGTCATGTAGCCGTGGCCGACGTACGGCTCCACGTGGGCATTCTCCTCGTCTGCATCTACCTTCAGGACCGTAGTCGACTCGTCCTCGGACGCCGTCAACACCATTCTGATTGGGTCCTTCGCGCGGTGGTGCTTCCAGAACGCGTGGTCGCGCACGTCGTGGCCTGGAACACCCATAACGGCACCCTCACCATAGTCGCCTAAGACATACGGAGCGACGTACACAGGCAGCGACTCCTTGGCGGCGTCGGGCGTGTCCTCATGGTAGGCCAGTGGGTTGACAGCGCGCACGTGCGGCAGCAAGTACCCGACCTTGGAGTCGGGTGGCAGGCCGGGAAGCGTGTCGAGGAACGCGCGCAGCTCTGGGTCCTTCTTGGCCAGGTCTTGGACAATCTTGTGCGAGGAAGAAAGCGCCACGTACTGCACGCCCATGAGCGTGTCGATGCGAGTGGTGAATACTTCGATGGCCGACGGCAGGCTATGGCCAAATGCCATAACCGGGAACTTGACGAGCGCGCCGGTCGACCGGCCCAGCCAATTCTTCTGCATGGTCAACACGCGCTCAGGCCAGTCGCCGTCGCGGGCCAGCACGTCGAGGTCCTGCAGGAGGGACTCGCGGTAGGCGGAGATGCGGAAGAACCACTGCTTGAGCAGCCGCTTCTCGACTTTGGCACCGGAGCGCCAAGAGCAGCCGTTGGCGTCGACCTGCTCGTTGGCGAGGACGGTCTTGTCAACGGGGTCGTAGTTGACTTCGGCCTCGGCCTGGTACGCCAGGCCGAGCTTGTGCAGCAGCAGAAAGATGCGCTGTGTGTGCTTATAGAAGTCAGGCTCGCATGTGGAGAGCTCCTTGGACCAATCCCAACTGCCATTCATCAGGTCAAGCTGCGCCTTCATCTTTTCAATGTTGCTGCGCGTCCAAGCAGCGGGCTGGATCCCCCGCTCTATCGCCGCATTCTCCGCCGGCAGGCCGAACGAGTCCCAGCCCATTGGCAGGAGCACGTCCTGGCCTTGCAAGCGGTAGAAACGGGCTACCACATCTGCTATGGTGTACACGCGCAGATGACCGAGGTGCAGATTGCCGGACGGGTAGGGAAACATGGGTAGGATGTATTTGCTAGCGTCGCTGTCGGTGCTTGTCGGCAAAGCTGTCGAATCTGGTGACGGAGGCACGGACGCCCATATTTCCCGCCATTTCTGATCCAGGGCCAGCAGATCTAACTTATTTTGCCCATTTTTACTATCGGAATAGCTGCGTCTGGTGATATGGCGGTAGCTACGCCATCGAGGGGAGCTACCATAGCTCAACTGTGATACATTGTAGCAGCACGCGGTTCTAGCTACTAATGCACGGTGTACCAGATTTGCTGATTTCGGCAATAATTGGCCTATCAACCTTCCATTGGAGATGTACATGATGTCCTTTTCATTTTTCTCGAAAATTCCGCTTGGGTTGTCGTGAGCGGGAAATCATCAGGTGGGGACCGTAGCGTACGTGTTTTTGACCATTGGGAGGAGCTTGACCATTGGCAGGAGCAGTTGTACGATTATTTTTTCTTTGTTTCTTATCAGCGATAAGGAATTATTCGCAGCACGTCCGCACCATTGGCGGGGTTCACAGGGCTGATCGAAAATTCGACAGCTTCCTTGCTAGCAGCTGACGGCAGTTTAAGGTTTATGGTGCAAGCCGCGGTCGAGGAGCGGCTTGCAGCAGCAGCACAGTTTCAAGCAGCTCTGATTGGGGCTCTCCTTAATCCTGCAAGATATGAGTCGCAGCTGCATAATACTGTGAGTCACAGACGTAAGATGTTGACTGGCCATTTTTCTGCAAACTAAAGTAAACCCCGAGAAAGAGGGAATAGGGAAGAAGATATGAGGTTCTGCAGAATATAAATTACGGCAGAGTTCATGTTGATGAATGTGGAGAGAAAAGTTAAGGTACGTATAATGAGAAGCCTCTTATTCCGAGACAATGGCTCCGCCTACGGATGAAGAGAAGGAGAGGCTACGTGCTGGCATCCTGGAGCAACTCGCACCCACCCAGTATGCTTGCTCTGGGCTCTCAGAACTAACCAATGGAACCACAAACTTTGTATTCCGCGGCCTTTTACGGGAGCCCCTTCACAATGGGTCCAGAAGCATTATAATCAAGCACACGCCAGATTATGCCGCTGGCAACAAAAGCTTTGCCCTAGACGTCAATCGATGTGTGAGTTAAAACTAGCATCCCTTGGTCTTGAGGTTCCTTTGCTCTGAGAACATGTCCTCACGACCGACGTAGGTCTTTGAAGAATCGATGCTACATGCTCTGAATAATTTCCCGCAGACAGAACAAGGGAGTAGCGCACCAGAAGCAGCATTCGAAGCAAAGACACCAAAGTTGTATTGGTTCAGTCGGGAAACAAACGTTCAAATCCTTGAGGACTTCCGTGAGACCACAGATTTGAAGAACCTCCTGCTTGCCCCTGTGCAGCCTGGTCAACAAAACCAACTGTCTCGCAACCCAGCCGTAGGCGTATCCATTGGTCGTGCTTTGGGATTGTGGCTGCTGTCCTTCCATGCATGGACATCGGCACCGGACCAGGCCAGTCAGAGGCGGCAACTCGGAAGCAACGAGGCGATGCGCAAGCTCAAGTACCGGATAACCTATGACGCGCTTATTCGAATCATTTCTGAGTTTCCCGACGTGATCAAAGACCACAAGTCCACCTTAGAAGATGTGCAGGCTATGGCGGCTGAGGAATTTGCAAGACTCCCTGTTGAGAACAATCGACATGATGAGAATTGGGTTACTATTCACGGTGACTTCTGGTCAGGCAAGTACGTGTTGCTCCTTCATTCATTTGCCTTCCGGCGCCTGGCCTGCTTGAGCTGGACGTGTTGCTCACAAATAAACAGCATCTTGCTACCAAATGAGACTCCGTCCGTGCAAGACAGCTCTGCGAGACAGCAACTCTTTGTTGTCGACTGGGAATTTGCTCAGTACGGTCACCGCGCGTACGACCTTGGCCAATTGATTGGAGACTTGCTGGAAAGGAACCATTTTCGTGGCGCAAAAGCTGCACTTGACATCATCGATGGTTTTGCTGGAGGATATGGTTTCGACAGGAGGCAAGACGACGATGACCTGGCCTTTCGAACTGCTATCCACGCCGGTGTGCAATTGATTTGCTGCTATATCCGCCGCGCTCCAACCGGTCCTCTACCAGGAACGCTGGAACAGACCACAGATGCTATGCGGCTCGGCGCTGATCTCGTCAGCAATGGGTGGAAGAGAAACAGAACATGGTTTAAAAACAGCGCACTTGCCAAGCTCTTCCAGAAGAGCGAACTAAGTTAGAGTACAGACACATTGTCGCCAGAGTAAGGGCTCCACTAATATGTGATCTATTTTCAAGGTGCTTTGCGGTGAATTCAGTCGCCCGAAAACTACGGGGCGAGGGGATGTGCACTCCGTAGCAACTGGCATATTTTTATGTCAAATAACTATCTATCAGCTACGCTTTTCATGCAGGTAGTTAGACGTAATACCGCTTGCTTAGCTACTTGTAGAGTATTAATCTGCATTGTTTCTAGACCCACTTGCCAATTTCGGTCATATTCCGATGCCAAAGAGACCAAGTGCTTGAATGCGAGATCCTAGTCCTTTTCCAGAAAAGAGCAACTAATAGATATACTCCGCAATCTAACAAAGTATACAGAGTACCAAATATAGCAACTAAAACGGTCTATAATACATTTTTGAATTCTATTGTGACAGTGCAAGCGCTATACCCAGTTACAGAGACTTAAAATAGTGATCTTGTAAAGTGGTCATCGTGAAAACAATTCAGATGTAGGCCAACGAAGGCCTCGCTGAAACTATGTTGGAGATAATACTGATTTTCCACTGTACTATTCTTTGATTGACGGTTTAGCCCCATTTCATCTACCCCGGGAAATTCCCCATTCAGTCACATCACGACCAAACCCGCGTCTTCATATTTTTTTGAGGAGAGGAAAAAAAAAAAAAGACGCAGCTATTGCCCGGCCACAGGTTGGGTAAGTAGCGAGTGACTCCGTGAATATATTGATCCGTTGATGAACACATCAAACTTTTGTTTCTTGTTCGAGAATTGTTTTCCGCCTCTTGCAGCAGCCAAATTCGATAATGACTACCGTCAACGGACACACCAAAGCTTGGTGGAAGGAAGCTACCGTCTACCAGATCTACCCAGCTTCTTTCTATGACTCGAATGGCGATGGCATTGGCGATTTGCAGGGCGTCATATCCAAGCTCGACTATCTCAAAGGTCTATCTGCTCAGCCTTGTCCAGCTTATTTTTTTTAGCGTAAATATTGCCTAAATTATTAATTGTATCTAAGGTCAATAAGTAATCAGAGCCCAGTACCTTTTTATAGCCTTGTCATGCTTGTATAAACATCTCCTTGGCCTTATTCAGCTTGCCCTGTTCAGTGTAAAGGTTGCCTAGACTATTGATTGTGGCCAGGGTCAATGTATGATCGAGGCCGAGCGCCTTCTTCCTGCCTGGAGGGATGCGAGTGATGTTTCCTGGGCTCCTTGCCTTTGGCATGTTCCTTGTAGGAGTCCCACATGTCATAAACACCACAATTTTGAGCAGAAACCCTAGTTGGTACTACCTCTCATTTCTGAAGCCAGCAGCCCTATTGGATCCGAAGTGGTTCTATCTTCTTTGGGCAGCCACGCTTGTTGTCGTGTCCGCCCCACGGATACAATTTCAGGCCTTATTAGAAAGCAAGTGCTTGTCAGCGTCTTGGTCGAATCTCCTTTGGATTATATTTAATTCATGGCCCACTCTTATGGACTGTTGGAGACAACCCGTATACACTTGCAGGGTGTCGTAGGGGATCCGCGCAGGATACATGCGGATTGACAGGCTTTATCCGGAAGCATACAACAACATACGGCCCTCTAGGATTGAAATCACTTTTATTCTTACTTTTATTTTTCTTTTGCCTTTGAATTTATGCGTGGCCCAAATTATCACCTCGATTTTTGACCTACCGAGTATTAGCCTAGGGCATTAACTCTACCGGAAAAGCTTATAGATGTAAAGAAGCTATCAGAATCATCTAGTTCTGTAAATATTTGTATTCTTCGGTGTAGCGTTTTTCTTTAGGAAGGAAATCAAGCAGACATTAGTAGATTGGTACCTGAGCATATTATTTATTATTAAACAATTCTACTTCAAGGCTGTTAAGATGCAGATAATTTCTCCCTGTGTAAGTGGACAAAAACTGGGCCTTCATACGATTGAGAAGCATATGCCTTCGCGAGTTCTAGAGTTTATTCTACATATTACCAATGCAGCACGTCTTACTCTTGAGACAAATTAAAATGACACTGTGAAAAGATGATTGTATTCTCATAGTTCGCCCGTTGGCTGGTCTCTAATTCTAAACAATCGGTTGTTGAAATTCTCATGGACAACTCGTAGTGCACTCTAATTGAAAGAAGGAAAGGAAAAACCACGGTATTCAGTTCAAGGCTGCTCGGCTCAATAAACTGAGCAGTTCTATCTACTATAGGAAGATAATAAAGTGGAATGGAGCTTTTTTTATTTATTTATTTTTTTTTAAAAAAAAAAAAGAGCTTCGTGTTATAGTCGTCAAGGGTCGGCCAATCAGCAATAAGGAAAACTCTACATTTCCGAAAGACATTAAACCCAGGGACACAATAGCATGTATAGACTAAAGAGATAATGCTGGATTATACGGAGTAGACTAAGGTTTAATCTATTTTGTAGCCGAGAAGAAATAATTTCTTTAGTTGGGTTATATATTAGACCAAAACCCAGTAATATTAACGACATAGATTTAGAAAACTTAGAAAAGGATAATAAAACTGAAATAAAAGTAACAGAGAGAAGAAGATATAACACGTCTCTTGGGGAAATACGGGGTTATTTTAGCACTGCCGGAATAACATATCTATCTGCAGCCAGAGTTGAGCTCGGGGCAGAGCGCCCAAACGGGATCCTTCTATGGGTTTCATCTGAAAAAAAAAAAACGCCTTGGAGTTAGATTTTGGGGTTTCATAGCGTTGCAGCCCTGGCAGCTGTGTCAACATTTTCCGATTGGCTATTCTGACCATGTATGTTGCTGTCATTTAGGTTCCTTCCATGTTGTGGGCAGCAGCAATTACCCTGGTGTTGAAGACAACAACTGTTTGTTGTAGAATTGTCTATTCCCTAATACAACTAGCGTTCGGTAAAAGGCTAGGGTGTGCTGTGTACTTTAGATAGATATGCGGTTTAGTGTAGCCTTTGGGCGTCACTGAATTTACGTCGAACGCAGGGACTTTTATGAATAGCAGGATAGCGGCAACAGGAGGCCCATTAAGAGCTGAGATTCAATTCTGGATAGTCTGGTATCTGCCTCTGATAGTTCTCTTCTCCCTGGGCGGTGGGAAACATTGGCACGAGCTTCGACACCATCCAAATCAGTGTGTTCACTGCCCAAACGCCAACTTTCGACGACGGAAAGAACATGCCGAGCTGAGGGAGCCGCTGGCATTCGTCTATGACAGGCCGCATCTTTGCCTCATACGTCTGCAGCGCTCCCGTTACGTTGTTCCCCTGTCGCGCCAGCTCCCCTGCGAGGATGTACGCGCCCATGAGGGAGAGGTTGGTTCCCAGTCCGGTAAAAGGGCTAGCGCAGTAGCCGGCGTCGCCGACAAGCACGACGCGGCCAGCGTGAAGCTGCTTCATTTTGATTTGCCCCAGCTCGCTGGCGTAGAATTCCGTCGCGACCTTCAGACCGGCGAGAACTCGCTCGTTTTGCCAGTCCAAATCTCTGAATTCTTCCGCAAAGGCATCTTTCTGCCGGTCCGGCTGTTCTTTGTAGGATTGCTTTATTTTGGAGGAGTCTTTCTTGGTAAAGAGCAAGACACCCGTGACGTCGCGACCGCTCGGTCGTGTGACAATGATGCTTCTCCCGGGGGATAGATGGGCTTTTGCCACGGTGCCTTCGTCTTCGACTCGTGGCATATCAAAATATGCAGCGTGGACGCCGATGCTTTTGAACGCCGCATTGCTGACCTCGGAGCCGAAGGCGAGCCGCCGTGTGCGTGAATGCTGTCCATCTGCGCCGACGACAAGATCATAGCGCTCTGTTCGGTCATCCGAAAAAGTGACATCGACACTGTCGGAGCGCTGATCAAGGGCCGCGATTGTTTGGCCGAACACGTAGTGCAAGCCATTCTTGCCCGATTTTCCCCGGAGCTTTGCCTCCTGTCGGATGCTGGCATCATACAGAATTTGCACCATGTCGCCGCGCATGATCTCGTGCTCGCTCGTCAGGCCCGGGCGTTGTTCGCCAGAAGCCCTAGCTCCAAAATAGGCTATCTGGTCTCCCGCAGGGCCCACCATCTCTGTGCCCGTCTCGTTGACGCAGTGCGATTTCACTGAGTCTAGAAGATCCATCTTCCTCAGAATGTAAGGAGCCTGGTTCTTCAGGTCAATCTGCTGTCCTTCGGCCCTCAGGGAGAGGCTGCGCTCCACGACGGTAACATTGTGCAGAGGGTTCGAATTTCGCAGAAGCATTGCCAAGGCCGGGCCGGAGACACCTGCTCCCACTATGAGAATCTTGAGAGCCATTCTGGAAGCGATGATTGTGTATTTGTATACTTCCGAAACGTTGCGACCCAAAGGATGCGTTGCTTGGAAGTCGTTAGGTCAATGTAGGCGAATTGAACCTGAGATGGATTGCCTGCGAACGAAGACACAAAAGAATAATTGCATAGTTGTCTGCTTTACACGAGCACGAAGTGACAACAGCAGTGACTCTGCAAGATATATGTGTTAGCACACAGTGACTGAACCGTCTATTCCGGTTCGTTGCTTGATGCTCTGTCGGGCGTGTCGGGCGTGTCGGGCGTATCGGGCGTATTGACTTCTTCTGATTCGCTGGAGCGGGTTGGCGTTGGTATCATTGCTGGTTGCTCCCTATATATTCGGCCCAACGCGGTCGTCGGCCCTCACCTCCTTCATCTCCGAAACGCATCGCAATCCCGCTGCTTCTGTGTCTTTCTGCGCGAAGGGAAACACGCAAATAACCATAATCATAATAATAAAACAATGCAAGGCCTTGCACCAAGCCCTCGAAAACGCCGACGTCCCTTCTACTCCTGCAGCGAATGCCGCCGTCGCAAATTGCGATGTGACCGAAAGCAGCCCTGTGGACGCTGCGTCACTCAACACGCACCGTCTTGCGAGTACACCAGCAGCTCTCCTAACATCTCCCATCAGCCGGCTTCGCTTACGCCAAGAAGCGAGCCACGGGCGCTCCCCCTTCCTCCGAGCGCTTCTTCGCTTCCCAGCAATGACTTGCCTCTCACTTCCGTCCCGATACGCGGCATTCAGTCCAAGACCCGCGTCTTTGGCCACGGACATTGGATGAGCACCAGGCCTGTCGTAAGTGAAAACAATCCTCCTTTAGTACCCCTTATCGTCGCCTGGCTGACAATGCTTCGAGGTTTTTGATTACTCCAATGTGAAGAGTTTGGCGGGATATGGCCGAGTGATGCAGCTGGACTCGGTCGCGCAGATGATGGCGCAATGCAAACAGTTGGCGCAAGATATGAAAAGCCGACGCCCTCATCCACGATGGCTGCCTATGCAGATTCGCGAGTCTTTCCCTCGCACATCCGTCGTCAAAGAGCTCATCAATCTCTATTTTACCCACTTTGAATCCTGCTATCGAATTCTGCACTATCCCTCCTTCCAGGCAGATTATCAGAGCTATCTGGATCAGCCGGACGAAGCGAAAAGTTCCTTTTTAGTGCCCCTCCTCTTGGTCATGTCTGCAGCCGCCATATTGCACGGCGATGCGGATGTCCGTCATGAGATGACGGCCAAGATACCTTCTTGGATCCATATCTGCCAGGGTTGGCTTGGACCACCACTCCAGAAAGACCGCTTGACCCTGCGGGGTATTCAGATCTCTTGCTTGCTGCTCTTGGTTCGGCAGGTGAATCGAATCGGTGCGGATATCGTCTGGATTTCGACCGGAGCCCTCTTGCGGATGGCCATGCAAATGGGCTTGCACCAGGACCCCTCCTCGCTGAAAGAGATGGATGTGCTGCAGGTGGAGCTTCGACGGCGCCTCTGGTACACCATTCTCGAAATGAACGTCCAAACAGCCCTGGACTCTGGTATGCCTCCCATGATCACCGACCAGGACTGGACTACGCAGCCGCCCTCGGACGTGAGCGATGAGGACCTGGGGGTGGCAGAACACCCAACTCAGTGGGCGACAATGCCTGCGGCGTCGTCGCGAGCACTGTTCCAACGTGCGCTAGCACAATCCATCACCTTGCGACTCGAGGCTACGAGAGTGATCAACAGCTTGCAAGAAGAACCTTCGTACGATGACGTTTTGTTGCTTGGGAACAAGCTGACAGGAGCGTTCCGACAAGCAGTCCAAATGATCCAAGGTGACCCATCTACCAGCAGCTCCGAAGCCTCCGACCAATTCGCCCTCAGCTTCTCCACTCATCTGCTTCGCCGCTTCTTGCTCTGTCTTCATTTTCCGTACGCGGCCAAAGCAAAGCGGACACCCACATATGCCCATTCTCAGAAAGTGAGTCTTGAGGTTGCCCAAGAATTGCTCTCGCTTCTTGGTGATGAATGCTACGGCAAGGTGTTGATCAATGGGGGTGGCATGTTTCGCGACATCATCACGCGCGGGTTTTTGGTGGTTTATCTGGAGTTGGTCTCAGAACTTGAGCCGGGGATCTCCCTAATTGTCAGCAAAAGGAGCCGGGATCGTCAGATGACCTTGATGGAGGATATTCGCCAAGTTTTGCAATATGCAAAGGACAGAATGATGCACAGCGAAACAAGCCCCAAATCATTCCTTTTCCTCAGCATCGCATCAGCACAGCTCGAGGCTCTCCTGGATGGACGCCAAGGCGACGATTCCATGGCCAAGGCGGCACATGAAAGCCTGGTCACCTGTCAAGAGATTCTCAGAGCGAAGCTTGACAGTGCCGGCAGTGTCAGTCTTGCAGGCGCCTCGCCTTGGGCAGTCAACGGCATGCAATCGCCGCTCACTAGTCACGAGTTTGGCTTCGATATTCTGGGCGGTGAAGAACTCGACCACGGCGGTCCCGACCTAGACCTATTCCAAGCTTGGGCCGACGGAATGGGGGCAACCGGAGAGCTCTGGTGACGTTAAGCCGGAACCTTGGACTCACAAAATCACAACCCACTAGTTATAGATCACTAGAGAAATTTGAAAATGAATAGGATGATAACAATGACCACAAACATTTACTTCCGAGAAGCTATTCAATTTAAAGCAAGTAAGCTTCAACGCATGCCCAAAAGTCCAACTCCTCCATACAAATTTCTTCTTGCTCCGTTCCCTGTGTCTTAGCTTTCCAAACTCTGGCTTTTCCGAGATAAACAAATGGCAACAATACTACCGGCAGCAACAACAAGGCCTAAAGAAAATCCGTAGGTTGCTTGAGCGATACCCCCATAGCACATTATGCTATTAATTGGGAAATTGCCACTGAAGAGTGTTGCAGGAAGGAGATAAGGTGTAGGCTGAAGCTGGATTCCGTATGCACAGGAGAATCACAAAGAATTATTTTCAAAGTCTCATCAAAATCAAAGCTCTGTGGCTGTATTGCAGGAACACCCGAAGGCACACCCGCTAAGCAGGCCGAAGCTGGAGCAGCACAGAAGTATGTCAAATAAGGGGATTCTTAATGACAAGATTCGTGTTTTATATTGGGCTGATATCTTACCCCATTGACTATATAGTAAAACTTTCACCTGTTAATGAGAGGGACGAGCCTGCCTCCCCGACTCAGCCAGACCACCAAGATTACTACAAGTTCTCACAACTGAAGATAGAAAGTATGGAGCGTCTGGTCTCCAGAAGTCTACCTAACTATCCAAGTCTATATGAAAAAAAGGCCCAGTCACTCTCTAGTTTATCTGTCTTATGGGCAGTAGAAGAAGGCGTTAGTAAAGGCCAGCAATACTCACGTGCCTTCACTCTTCCAAGATGTTGTTCTTATGGTGGTCATACCCGCTACAACTCAGTAGTTATTTTACATTGGGAATTGGTTGAATTTGGCGACTGAAAGTGGTGCAGCTTGATAGATAGTGTAGTTCTTTAAGCTTCGCTTTATTGATCCCTGAGAGATATCTGGGTTGATTTTTGATCTTAATTCTATGTTTTACTGGGATCTACACTGTTGCTATTAAAATTTGATCAAATTATTTTTGTGTGTGTTGCTACCACAGCGAGTTTCTGGATAAGAAGTCTGTCTAACGATCAAGGGTATCGTGACAAACCAACCGCATGCATGATCCCGCCTTCGAACAAGATATCTGGGGTTACGAGGGCAGTGGCGAGCAATGTTCTTCTCTTGTATCAATAAAGCAGCTTTGGAAATGGGAGATCTAATAATTTTTTCTGGTAGTCCTTTCGTGAACATCGGTGAGCAACGCTCCCGCCTGCCTCTTCACCAAACCGATTACTAGTAAGAATTGCCGCTTTGGATAACTTTCCGGTTTTAGCACTGGCTTCTTCTGGGGCGGGCTTTGCTTTTTTTGTGGAGTCTGGTGTCAGTTCAGAGTTCCAGAGCCAAAGGGACGCACTTATGCCGAATTGGATGTTTTATTCGAAAGAGGGATCAGTGCAAGAAAGTTCAAGGAGACCCAGGTTCATATTTTCGATGGTGTGGAAGGTGGCCCTATTGAAGGGATCGAAATGGTAAACGCAGAAGTAAAGAAAACCTGAAGTATTCAACTTGGGTCAAAGTGACGAGTAGGATGGACAACATCGATAGAGTACAACAGTTCTTGCTTTGAATTGCATGGGTGCCACGAAAGACGTGCATTCCGTAAGGTTACGAGGGTTATTAGTTCGATTGATGATTGTGTATTCATAAGCTAGTCAATTTTATATGCTAACATATTCACGTGCCCATTTGAAGACACAGAGTGCAGCTGAAGGAGCAAGTTGGCCACCGTTTTAGAGTGAAGAAACTGGTAAAACAGTTAGCGATAAATGTGAAAGCGAAATAACAGAAAAGATTAAAAGTGTGAGCGCGTATCGCGTCAGAATCTGCGTAAATGAATTATTCTGAATTTTGTATGACAGTCACGAAATTAGTCAATTGCAAGCATTTCTTAGTGTCAAGATATTATCTACTTGAACATTCCCTCAAAATGGCCTTGCGTCAAGTGCTGAGAACAGTTTGTCCCATGCGACGACACTGAAGTCCTCTTCGCCCTGAACTGCAGTCTGCAAAAGCTCATCGAAAGTAGCATCGAAAGTATCTATAGTAACGCCTGCATCGGAGCCTCTAGACACGGGTTCAACGACGTGCATTTGAAAGTCATCCAAAAAGCCACTCGATAAACTAGGTTCTGCATCTTGCTCTTGGGCTGTGGCACGAGTAATGTCCAGTCCGGTTCTCCAATCCGGCAAGTCTACATTGTAATTTCGCAGGATTTCACTCAACGAATCCAAGGACCGGCCAATAAGTGCAGAGGCGCTCCTATCTTTCCCAAGCATATGGAAAGTTGCTGCTACGTCGACTTTTCTTTTCTTTTCGTCCTCTCTGTTCTTGTTGAAGCACAAGTCTAGGACCATGGCCATTAGAGCAAGGTGCGTAAAATGTACTGCCATCCCCATACGAGCCGTAGCGATTGTGGGTGAGTCGTCTGCCGATCGGTGATCTCCATAGGCGTGGATGACTGCCAGCGCTGACTCCAGGCATGCCTCTCGAGAGTAGACGTATTCCGGGTTAGAAGACAGTCTGAGAAGAAATTTTTGGTGGAGTCGGCAGCGTCTGGTGTGAGCCGCTGTTGTGATGCAATATCGCATAATGGGAATTTTCGTGTACACGGTCTCTAGAGGTCTACATTTCTCTCTGCTTTCAGAATCGAGTCGGAAAAAGACCGGCAAGGTTGTGAGGTAGTTTTCAAGTTTTTTGTCCATGGAAATAATTTGATCATAGGGCATTTGCAAGAGCTTAGACGTTTCCAGTGGCACAGTGTCGGTTAATTCGCGGCAGAGGTGTGCTAGGCGTACTCGCTCTAGATGGAAGGTCATACTTGTCGGTTGAGATTCTGGAATCTGCTCATCGTTCTCGACTAAGCCAATATCCTCGTCGTTGCAGTTTTTTGGGAGTTTAACACATATGTGCTTTGGATGGAGAAAGTATGTGCCTTCCTGCGGACCAGAAATGGTTGAATGTAGCCTGGTTGGAGAGTCAGCATGGCTTTGTTTTTGGGTCTGTCTGGGCCTCTCACCAGTCCGTTGATGCTATATTCCAAAAGACTCTTCGTTTCACTTCGTGGCCAATTAGATCACGGATATTGGCCCCCTGGTTTGGAAGCGAGAAGTTGCCGGTAGCGTCTAGCCGATGCAAACGAAGATCCCTCGCGATAGAAGCAGCCACCGTAGATAGTAGACGTCCTCTCGCCGAGAAGCCATCTAGGTGGAAGGCTGTGTACGACATTAAGATGCATGCTTGAATGTCCTCCAAGGAACCTGAGGTATTTCGTTGCGAGTAATCCAGCACATCCAAAGCAGCCTTACCCCAGAACTTCGATAGTTGAATGGCGTCACGCTCTGTAGTCGCCACTTCAGAGCCGTCGAAAGGTGAATAAAAGAATACGCTGAGGGAAAAGATCGAAAGGAAAAGCGCGGCTTGACTCGGTAGGGTAGACTCGCCTGAGTTGATTTTTAGGTAGAAGAGCTTCATTAGGGAACGGCTAGTTGGATTATGAAGTATGCGGCAGACGTGGTCTACGTTAGACTCGTAATTATCAAATAACTGAACTGCTACCTTATAGCTTGGAAATGTCACTGGGTTCACGTTCAAACTATGTCCCGATGCCAATACATGCAATGACTGCATTTTGAGCATATTTTGGGTGCTATTTGTAGTGAAGACAAGCTCATCAGACAAAGAGCTCAACTACAATTTGTTAACAAAAACCCAACTAGAACGAGGGCTACCTTTAAATCGAAATACATACTAATGAATCCTCTCTTGTTCCCACATTCTCAAGTCGTTGCATATCTTTGTCTCCGGTCGGGTAATCACCAGATAATAAAAGCGCCTGATCCAGACAATTTTCAGAGTCAATTACTACTTCCGATGCGTTGTCTTTTTCAGTAGCATTGTGTACCGGGACAAGAGACTCTAATCGCTCTACGCGTCTTTGGAGTTCTTGAATACTTTGTGCAACGGTATTTGACTCTGTCTGTCGACTTGCAGGTGGAATGAGGAAGATACAATCGATGGAACGGGCAGTGCAGTTTGAACATGGTTGGATCCGATTACACCTCAGCTTTTTCAAACGGCAAGACTGGCAAGACACTGGATCCGGTCGAACCCTGCTTTTTTGTTTCTGCATATTTAGCTATTAGAAGTATTTGAAAACAGCAGGAATAAGGGCCCGTGGATGTCCGCTTTGGAATTTCTTAGAGGCTGTGAGCAATAGCGCTTTCGATAGGATAAAAAATGAACAGTGTAAGTGGTGATATACGACGTTTTGGTTCGTGGGGAGGTTGGTGGAAATGTGCTGTCTGAGCATCCGCGGAAGTCCGAGAGCGACTTTGTCAGCAACCCCTGTTACCTCTAATGTACGAGGCTGCATATTATGGTTGAAACTGAAAGCTGCTAATAACAAAATTCCCATTCTAGTCAAATGCGTAAATTTCACAACTGCCTAATACAGCGCAAGGCTCTGATTTGCGGTTACAGAAGTCGTGTGCGATCAATCTAGCAGCGGACATCCGCGGATCCTTTCTAACAAACGTTCTTGGCCCGGTTGACTCTGAATATATATATTTAGGTATATACTTGGGAGAGAACAGGCATGTTCCTAAATCTCTTCCCCCTCTTTCTCTATTCTCATCATTTTCATTCCCTTTTCTTCTTTTGCCTTATTTCTTTCCTTTTTATTTATTTATTTATTAATTTATTAATTTTTTTTTTTTTGGATATAATACACCGACTTCTTGAATCACTCCCCATGCCTAAGCAAGCTATTATCCAGCCTTCTCTCGATAATGTCGAAATTATTGACACCCCTATTCCGGTCCCAAAAGACAAGGAGGTTGTTATAAAGGTAGTTGTGTCAGGCTCCAACCCTAAGGACTGGAAATATCCCTTGTGGTAAGTCTGGAAGTTTGCCTGGTATCCCTTCGATCCATGATACTGAGCTATTGCGTAGGAAGAATTGGCCCCACAACAGTGGGGATGACATTGCAGGCATCGTGTATTCCGTAGGCCAGAGCGTCTATGAGTTCAAGCCGGGAGACCGTGTCGCCGCGCTCCACGAGTTTCTGACGGAAAATGGAGCTTTTGGGGAATACGCCGTTGCCCCGGACTGGACGACCTTTCACCTTCCGCCAAATGTGTCCTACGAAGAAGCTGCCACTATCCCCGTTGCTGCTCTGACTGCGGCAATCGCTCTCTTCTCGGACATGAAACTCCCTCCGCCATACAATGCTCGAGAGCCTGTTGCGGACGGTCAAAGTGTGCCGCTTCTCATATACGGCGTTACATCAGCTGTTGGTGCTTTCGCTGTGAAATTTGCACGACTCTCTGGACTCGGCCCCATCATAGGCGTTGCTGGCAGAGCTGCCGAATTCGCCAGCACTTTGGTTGACTACGTAGTTGATTATCGGGGTGGTGGAGATGCCATTGTTGCCGCCGTCGAGAACATCCTTACGAAAGAAGGCTTGGGCCGCAAGATTCCCTGTGTTTTTGATTCAATCAGCGAGGGAGAGTCCATTGAGACGACTCTCCGCCTCCTCGACTTGAATGGCGGAGTTGTTAGTACAGTGCTACCTCCAAAGTTGTTTGCTAAGGAAGGGATAAACTTTGAATGGCCGGCTAGTGTGAAGGCCTCCAATAGTGCATGTCCGTTCTTGCATACGACGCACAAGGACTTCGGGTACATCTGGTCACGATACCTGAGCCGACTGTTACAGGAAGGGAGATTGAGAGCGCATCCCTATGAAGTCATTCCTGGCGGGTTGAACGGCGTTTTGACTGGGTTGCAGAAATTACGGGATGGAGAAGCCAGTGCAGTCAAGTATGTGTACAAGATTGAAGACACTAAAAATACTCCTGGTGTCCCGCGAAGTTCTGGGTATTTCCCACCCGGAGAAAGTTTACATAAACTTAGAAACTTTCCTTTCCCAGCTGATGGAGAAGGCAGTCAGTAAATGTTACTGGACTCTAGATTTGAAGTTTAGACATGCTAAATTGACCGCTATCTAAGCATTTGGAGCTTGGCAGAATCAATATTAGACCCAAGGATATATAATAAACCAATATATGGCCCGAATTTGTCCATTAAGGATTCCTATCTAATAAATAGTGCTCTTGTGTTGATATCCCCAGCTTTAAAGGGTCGTACGTCAAATTTTTGCTTCAAAATTTCCCTCCTGGTTGTGCATCACACGTCCTGGACAGCGACCTGCGATCTTTGCGTGGAGGCATCTTTCAGGGGGTTGCAATGCACAGACCATCTATTTAGGGGCCTGAAATTAAGACGGCAAAGAAAAATCACCCTCGCCTGACAAAATAAACATAAAACCTTTTTTTTATTTGGTTCAGCTAAACTACCTTGCATCCGTTATTGGCTAATCGCATACGCGACCAGTGCTTCCCCACTACGCAGGCACAAGTACCGCCAATGCAATTGTACAGTGCAAGGTGACTTCTTCTGAAAGCGCCTGCCTGTCCATTTGCGTCGCTGGCTCCTGCTAAAATTACTGCACTTACCAACTAAACTGTAATTCCTTTCCCGATCGCCACTAGATCTCATCTTCTCATCAAACTACACATCACAATCATCCTCTGCTCTACTGTGCTAATCCTCTGCGTTATCTGCCTTTGTTCTCCTTTCCTCTTTCTCTTCTCTTTCTTTTCCTTTACTTTCTATTCTATTTCTCACCCGGGGCCCCTGTTTATTCACGTAAACGTTTTAATTCTGGCGATTTAGCATATACCGTGGCGCATTGACGTTTCTCTTGTTTGTCTCCTTTCACTGCTTCGATTCTTCACGATCTTGTCAAAGTTGCCTTTCCACACGACCAGAGACCCAACAAATTACCTTCTACAACTCGAGAGAGATCATTCCGCCTTGGCGATCTGCCTTGCCCCACGGGCAGACGACTCCGACGGCCATCCCATCGATGCCGATATGACCGCTGCGTTTCTATAGCTTTCGAACATCACAGAGGACAGGACGGCATAACGACGTGCAGTCCAGTCTTTCCTCTCTTTAACACACCAGGGGGGCCCTTTTTCGGAAACTTGAATCCTCCTTCTTCTTTTATCATCCGTTTAGATGCCTCCACCATATTCAAGCCTGCAGCCGCATCCGCGCGACTCGCTAGAGCTCGCCTCTCTCGCCAGCTCCAGCCAGATTGATGCCGCATCCGACGGCGCTGACACTGGCGTGGCCTCTTCCCGCCCGAGTATATCCTCGTCCCGCAAAGCATCGCTCGAGCGAGAAGACCCGCTCGACTTCAACAATCCCGCGGCAGCGGGGAGAAGCGGAGACGATGGCGGAGAAGGCCGGTCCGGCCGCTATGGACACGGTCGCACCTTTTCCGTGTCCTCCGGCTTCGATCTTGCCGCCAACCTGTTCCCATTATCATCTACCACAGGTGGTGATGGATATGCGCCAATTGGTGCGCCGACATCGACCGGTGCGCAGGGCGGCGGACTGCTGGGTGCGGGGTCCCTCGAGAGACACAAGACGCTCACCTTCCTCAACGGCCTGTCGCTGATTGTCGGCCTGATCATCGGCTCAGGTATCTTTTCGTCGCCGAGCCTCGTCAACTCCAACGTCGGATCGCCGGGTGCCTCTCTGATCGTGTGGGTTATAGCCGGTATACTAGCGTGGACCGGTGCGAGCAGCTACGCTGAGCTGGGCGGCGCAATCCCGCTCAACGGCGGGTCGCAAGCTTACCTGGCCAAGATCTTGGGCGAGCTGTTTGGATTCTTGTTCACATGGGTGGCTGTTCTGGTGCTGAAGCCCGGCAGCTCCGCCATCATTGCCATTATTATGGGCGAGTACCTTGTGCGCGCCGTGGTCGGAGCTGAGGCCCAGGCTGTCAGCCCTTGGATCAACAAGTCCGTGGCGCTATTGGGCGTGATCATTGTGACGTTCATGAACTGCGTTTCAACGCGCCTGGGCACCCGCGTCAACGATATGCTCATGTTCATGAAGTTTGTCGCGCTACTAGGTGTCACCGTGACGGGAATCGTGGTGGCGGCGACCGGGTACTCCTTCTCGGGCAAGCCTAATCTGGATTGGAAGACGCACGAGTGGTTTGCCGACACTAATCTGGACGCGTCGGCCTGGGCTGTTGCATTGTATGCAGGCCTGTGGGCATACGATGGATGGGACAATGTACGGTATTTCTTTCCTCTCCCCCCTCTTGCTCTTACCTGCTGGTCTCCTCCGGCTGAGTCCGCTAACGCCTGAACAGACAAATTACGTCGTCGGAGAGTTCCGCAACCCCGGCCGAGACTTGCCACGGGTCATCCACACGGCAATGCCCCTCGTCATCGTGTGCTATGTCCTTGCTAACGTAGCATACTTTTTGGTTCTGTCGTTGGATGCGATCAACTCGACAAACACGGTAGCTGTCATGTTCGGTTCCAAAGTGTTTGGTCCGGTCGGCGCATTGATTCTGGCTCTCATTGTGAGCGCCTCATGCTTTGGCGCACTCAACAGTTCCACGTTCACGAGCAGTCGACTGGTCTACGTTGCCGGCCGCGAGGGCTATCTGCCGGGCTTCTTTGGCCGCATCGGCCTCAACGCGGGTGCCAACGGCCCCTCTAGCCATGCGCCGCTACAGACGATGCGCACACGCAACTGGTTCTCGCGCTGGCTGGCTCGCCTGATCGCAGACGAAGACACTGGACTCTTCTTCACGCCTATCTACGCCCTGGCGCTCAACTGCGCACTGTGCTGCGCCTATATCCTGGTGGGCGAATTCGGTACCCTGCTGACGTTCTACGGCGTCGCCGGCTACACCTTCTACTTCCTGACGGTTCTGGGCCTGATCATCCTCCGGGTCAGGGAGCCCAGCCTGGAGCGGCCCTACAAGGCATGGATCGTGACACCCATCATTTTCTGCTGCGTTAGCTTGTTTTTGCTCAGCCGGGCCGTGTTCGGCCAGCCGCTGCAGACGCTGATCGTGGTGGCATTCGTTCTGGCCGGCGTGCCGGTGTACTATTGGCGGATCCGCAGGCAGGACCGCGGCAACAAGCGGGAAGTGGGCGACACGGATGCGTCATCAGCACCGTGGTGGAAATTCTGGAAACGTTGGCAACGGTAAAAAACGGATAGGAGAAAGCGCTTTCGCGGATTGATACGTTCAGTTTCTACTAATTACCAGGCGTGCTTGTTTTCGCTTGAGGCAGCCGTCGTGTGTTTGGTTTATTGTCTTTTATAATGTATATATATATACCTCATTTTTGTACAGCCCTCGCATAGATGACGTGTAATCATGCATAGATGAGAAATGCCCTCCATAAACAATTCTTCTTGAGCAGAGAATTCTTGTGCCGTATGCTAAGATACTTGGCTGGCTCTCAGCTTCGCGTCCGTGTCTTGTAGCTTTTGTCTATCCCTTAGTATCGTACAAACCTATCATGCCCCTTTCCGGTACCGTTTAGGCTAGCTCTACAGTCGAATGATGTCGCGATTACGGTTGATTGCGCCTCGAAAGTGGTCAACCACGACGTTGCCTTTCAGGAGGGTCTCTTGCAGGAGGCCCTCGACGTGCCGCGGCTCGACCCGGCCGTACCACACGCCGTAGCCGGCCAGCGGGTGCGGCGCCAGGCCGTCGGCGGTCCGCAGCGACGGTGACAGGTACATGATGACGTTGCCGGCAAACTTGTGTCCGCCGATGTGGCTGATCAGGCCGACGCGGGCCGAGGACGGGCCCCGCTGCCCGGCGGCGGACGACTGGTGGGCAGCCGCCGAGCCAGACGCGGCCGTCGCCATGGCCTCTTCTCCCTCGGCCTCGGCGGCAGCAGCGGCGGCGGCGGCAGCCTTCTCTTCTTCGGGAATGACGACGGGCCCGCGGCGGACCTCGACGCCGACGCGGGGCAGGGCGGCCTCGAAGGCGGCCTGGAGGACGGGCCCGAGCAGGCCGCAGCGGGCGTCGCGGCCGCCGTGGCCGCAGACGAGGACGAGGGCGTCGACGTCGATGGCGTCGCGCACGCCCCACAGCAGGCGGCGGTAGGCGGTCTGGCGCGTGAGGCGGTCGCGGTGGACGGGGCTCAGGCGGCCGTCGTGCGCCGGGTGCAGGCGGCGCGGCAGCAGGTAGCCCTTGGCCAGGGCCTCGACGCTGTCAAAGGACACCCGCGGCAGATAGGGCACGTACCGGAAGCTCGGCAGCAGGTACACCGACGACGTCTGCAGCTCCGTCCGGCGCAGCGGCACGGACGAGGGGAAAGAGCTGTTGACGACCGAGATGTTGTGGTAGGGCTTTGGTGGGAGTCAGCATGAGGAGATAGCAAGAGACAAAATAACCGCACAGGCAGAAAAAAAAAAAAAAAAAGAAAAACTTGACACTTACATCGCTATAGACGCCGCCTCGGCCGAAGAGCTCTTTCAGGTCGGCAGCCAGATTGTCGCCGCTGTTGTCGTCCTCGATGCGGGATGGCCAGTCATTCTTGCCGGTGCAAACGAGGACTTGTTCGTTGTAGCTGCTGATCAGACCGTTGAGCGGGCTCGTGTGGTCAATCGGCTGGTTTGACGGCATCTCAGGCATGGGCTCGCAGGCGCACGTGGGCTCTGGGCATGTGGCTACCGTAGGGAACGGCGGCGGCGGTGGAGGCCGACGCTGCTGTGAGCTTCCCGCTCCCGCTCCTTCACTGGTCCTTGCTGCTACGGCGGGCAATTGGACCTGTCCTGCTTGGTAGAAGAATTGTCTGCGGCCGGAGCCGGACAAGAGAGAAACACACGGAAGACGGCCTTGGCTAAGAGGGCTAACGGTCGGCGAGAGCCGCCGTGCCACAGGAGCCAGAGACATCAGAGCGGTGCGGATGAGCACGAGATGTTTACCCCGGATTCCTCTTGTATAGAAAACGAGATCCAATCACCTTTCAAAAACACGCAGATACACCAATTTGACAAATAGCAGTATGAAATGAAGTCTTGATGTGTCCGTATCAGAATTCATCCATCTAAACTTTGCATTGCTTATTATTTGAATGTCATTGCAGAGACCTCTGTTATCTCCGGAGGAGTGCCGAAGCCGTAGCGTGTCAGAGAATCGCTTCCTCCGAGAGCCAAACAAGCTTCCGTTTCTTGTTTAAGCAGCTCGTAAGACAGTTTCACATCAGACATGATCTCGGATCTTGTGAAGAATTTCGCTCCTGGATTTCTATGTCTAACTTTTAACAAACGGGTAAAGATACATAATTTTTGAATAGCATGTTTTCACATGGAAGAGATTAAGAACTTTGGTTGCGGCTCAGTTGAGGAGGGCATTACAGAAATTTACTACAGCGGAAGTCGTACAGTGCCAATTTATGTTATGTTACACACAGTGACAAGAATTTCAAGAATACTCTCAAGATACTTTTTTCTTGTTTCTTTATTTACTTTTTATTCTCCTATGTGTCAACCTTCATCTCGAAGTATTGCAGTTAGGCTGTATTTCGACTCATGAGACATACCTTCAAGCCCAGTTTTCTGGGCATCTCATGTGATGTTCTGATCCAGCAGACAACGGGTCCTTTAGGGCGTGTCTGCTCCCGCCATGGCTTTATTGCAGCTACCATTCCTAGCATAAGGCTTCCTGCACGACATCAAGGATTCGCTAGCAGCCACCGGAAGCGGGAGAAGGAGACGACAGAGCATAAGTTGCCGTTGCCACCGAGGTCACAGCGTCCCGGGCGCAAAACCACGCTTCTCTTTTTCGCCGCCTTGGCCGCTGCCGCCGCGCTCTATGCCGCAGGGCAGCTAGGCGGCGGCGGCCACCGCCGCGATGGCGGCCTCAACCAGGACACCTTTGTGCCATTTGAAGTGGTGGCGCGCGAGCCGGTCGCGCCCGGCGCGGTCGTGCTGACCCTTCGCCTGCCAGCCGGGGCGTCTACCGCCGCGCGGGACGCCACGCGCGCCGCTCTTGCCCGCGCCCGCCGCCATGGCTTGTGGTCCGTCGAGGTGCGGCAGCCCCAGCTGCAGATCGCCCGCGACTACACGCCACTGCCAGATGTGGCGACGGCTGCATCTCTTGCACCCGAGACCGCAGGAGATGATAACAACGACGACATCCAGCTGCGGCTCTTCGTGCGCGCCGTGCCCGGTGGCGAGATGTCCAAGTATTTATTACAGCGCCCTGTCGGCGCCGCAGTGGACCTGCGCGGACCCCGCCTTAGCTTCGACCCAGCCACGCGCCTGGGCGACGACGGGAACCACCGTGTGATGTTCCTGGCCGGCGGCACCGGCATCGCGTCGGCGCTGCAGACAGCGGCAGCCGTGCTCGGCGCAGGAAAAGAAGAACTAGACAACAAGGCGACGGCGGCGACAGCAGTGACGATCCTCTGGGCGAACCGCCTGCCGTACGACAGCGTCGGCCTCGCTGCCACCGACGCGCAAGCATCCTTGAATCCCATTGTGCGCGATCTGCGTGCGCTGCAGCAGCGGTACGGCTCAGACCGTGTCCGAGTGCGCTGCTTCGTGGACGCAGAGCGGACGTTCATTACAGAAGCGGCCGTGCAGGACAGCCTGATGGACACTGCCGCCAAGACGCCGTCCACATGGTGGCAGTCGTGGTGGTCGAGCCAAACTACCCCGGAAGTCAAAACCTCCGTTGGCTCGGCATCAGGAGCACCAAGCGCGCAGCCTTCGGAATGTTTTTATCACTCGGCTAATGTGCTCGAGGGCTTGGAGGCGGATCCGAGTAAGGAGTCTGCCGCGACGAAGAAGACATGCTCCTGTTGCGGCAGCCCTGTCACTGACGCTGACATTACAGCACCGGGGAAGAATCTTGTCGTTGTCTCCGGTCCTGACGGGTTTATTTCTGCGTTCGCCGGACCGAAAGTGTGGGCTCGAGGCGCAGAGCGGCAGGGCCCTGTTAGTGGCATACTGGGAAACATACGACAGCGCCAGCCACAGAAGTTCAAAGACTGGCTGGTCATAAAACTGTGAGGAAGTAACGAGACAAATGAATACACCTGTATTATTACAATCATGAAAGAAATAGACAAGCAAATAAACCGTTATGCTACATAGTAGGCCTTGTGTGCAAAACAAAAGAGGACAAGGGAGGCCAGGGAGACATGCATATGAACTTCTCCGGGGCGGAAAGACAGAAAACAAAAAGACGTCCAGCAATCCGTGCTCCTCCCAACACCGTACATAATAACAAGCCGTAAAGCAGAAAACAGATATGTAAAATATCCAGAGGTGCCTCGACCTGCTCGTGGATCAGATGCTCTGCACCTTTCTGTAGGAGGGAGGTTTCATGGTGCGGCGGATCAGCTTGCCCACGTATGGCGGCACCAGAGAGATGGCGCAAATGGCGGCCAGGCGCCACAGGAAGCCCCTGGAGAATGTCAGTACAACTACCACAAACAGAGGGAAAAAACTTTTGCATGGGAGGGAAAGGAAACATACAGGGTAATCATATAGCTGAGATCGAAGTAGGCGCCCAGGAACGGGATGGAGCCCACGTAGAGCAGGAACGTGCCCAGGATGCACATGATCATGACCGGGTGCCACGTCGTGATCTCGATGGCCACCATCAGCAGCTCGTTGAGCACCAGCGCGGTGTAACTGACGGCCACCATGCGCGGCCCGTCGACCTCGGTCAGGATCTGCGACAGGCCCTGGATGATGCAGCCCTGGTAGATGGACACAAAGACCCACACGAAAAAGGTACGGTATGACAGCGACCGGCCCGACGTCAGCTCCTTGTACAGCTCCGGGTACAGGTTGGCCAGGTTCTCGTCAACGTCCTTGTCCAGCACCAGCGACAGCACGGGCATGGCCGTATAGACGGTGGCGTAGCCGACGAGCAGCCAGTCCTTGTAGAGGCCCTCGGGCTCGAACTTGATGGCGATGCTGTACATAGTCTGGCAGACGGCGATGATCAGACCGCGGTGGATGACAAACTGCGCTAGCTTGGCGCTCCGCTTGTAGCTGTTGCGGCCGTGCCACACCAGCAGCTTGGTCAGGTGGCAGAACTGCTCGATGGAGAAGTCGGCCGCCAGCGATGCCTGCCGGCCCTCCTTGCCCACGATGCCGACACCCACGTCGGCCGCCTGGATCATAGACACATCGTTACCACCGTCGCCGATGCAGCACACGCGCTTGCGCGTGTACGCCTTGATCAGCTTAGCCACCTCTGCCTTCTGCGTCGGCGAGCAACGACACGCCACCACCGTCGGCAGCAACACGGCCACGGAGATGAACTCGGTGCGGTAGTGCTCCAGGAACAAGGCCAGGCTCTCGCCGTCGATCAGCAGGCACGAGTCGGGCTTGCTGCGCAAAAAGTCAAGGTGCTCCTGCGCGCTGTTGCCGCTGCGCTTCATCTTGGACACGGTGTAGATGTACTGCCCGCGGGCCACCAGCTTGGCGCTGATGGCCACGCACCGTGCTGTCTCGACCTTGTCGCCCGTGAGCATCCAGATCTTGATGCCCGCGTTGCGCAACAGCTCCAGCGATGGCTTGACGTCTCTCTGCAGCTTGTCCTCCACGCCCGTCACGCCTAGTAGCTCTAGGTCGTTCTCGAGGTAGCGGGTCACCACCCGCTGCATACCGACGTCCCGGCCGGAAATGGCCAGCGACGCCTCCTGGTACCGCGTCGAGAATTCGCGGTACTGGTCGGTTGACAGACGCTTTCTGCCTACGACGAGGGTGCGCAGGCCCTCGCGTGCCATGTTGGCTGTCTCTTCGTCGAGCCAGTCGTTGGCGGCCACGATGGACCCCATGACCGTATCGGCACCCTTCTGATAGAACCAGATCTCGCCATCGTCCAGCTCAGGCGGCGAGTCTTGCGACCGGTGGTAGAACTGGACAATAATGCCCATTCGCTTGCCCTCGGATGTGAAAGGGAAGATGTCCAGGATGCGCACCTGGACGACGACACGGCCCGTTTCCGACGACTCGAGGGTCATTCCCTTCCGGTCGCGGTAGGAGAGGCGGAGACCTACGGCTTCGGTCCAGCGAACAATGGCGATTTCGTCAGGCGAAGATGCCTGGTACGAAGTCACCGTTTGGCCGCTTTCGTCTTCATCAGTCGTAGGCGTGACGTTGTGGCAGAGCGCCAAAGCCAGGACAATGTCGCGCACTCTGGTCCCAATTTCACGCCGCGTTCGCGTAGCTCCAGCACTGCTGCCGGTCACAAAGGTGGATGACGGTGTGACGAGAGCGGCAGAGGACGGATCGGACGATGTGAAACCTTGTTTGACATATGCTGCCACCTCGTCCATGGCTTCGTTGGCGTACGAGACGGTTCCGACGTGAATCTTTTTCATGTCCATCTCGTTCTGTGTGAGGGTGCCAGTCTTGTCGCTGAGCAGATATTCGATACGGCCGAGGTCTTCGGGGATGGTACTGGTGCGAACGACAGCACCGGGCATGCCCGGATCCCGCTGAATAAACCAAGAATAGGCGCTCTTGCCCAGATCAAGATTGACGCGCAGACTGATCGGCACAATAGTCGAGAAGAGCACCAGGAAGCGCATGATCTTGACATACCACACGTCGCCGGCAGTATGTTCGAAACCCTCGAGAGCAACAAGAACGATGGACAGCGCCAGCGTGAGAGCACAGAGGATTTTCGTTAGCGAATTGATTTCGTATTCTAAAAGGCCCGTCTTCGACCGAGACGGCGAGGTGGACAGGGCCGAGCGTGTCTGGGGCCCGGTGTACACGATGACCGCCAGGGTGGTAGCATGCGAGGCGATAATCGTGTTGGCCCAGGCGGTGTTGTCGATGGACAGCGGAGCAGTCGTCTTTGCCGGCTCCTCGCCGTCTTGCAGATGTGCGCTACTCTCCGTTTCGTGGTGCCATGAAGGAAGCAGCTCGATCGTGCCCACAAACTCGTTGACCTTCTTGTCTGGCTTCCCGCCTGTCACTCGCAGACGCACAAATTCTTCCGTGGACAGATTCTGTGACAAGGGCGAGGCCAGACGCAGCTTCCAGTCCGTCTCGCCATCGAGCTGGTCTGTCCGGATGAACGTCTCGCCACCAGGACCGCTGCTCTCAGCAGGTTTTGCATCCACTGCAGCCTTTGTGGCACTTCTGCTGGAGCCCTCACCGGAGCCGTCGCTGGCCTCCCCGTGGTCGACTAGGAGCAGGGCGCTCTCTGTAGGAGGCGCCTCTTCCATGGCCGGCACTGCGCCGTCATGAGCATGGGCCGATTCTTGGGACAGGCACTTTAGAATGACGACATCTGCCGGCACGCGCTGCCCCTTGCTCAGTTTCAGAACATCGCCAACCTTTAGGTCACGCGACTTCTTGGCAACCTCGCTGACGCGCGCTGACGGCTGCTTGGAGCTTGTGAGGCCCTCGCCTTCCAGCTGCTCTTCCTCCTCCTGGATGTCGGACAAGCGCTCGCGCTCCGCGTTGAAACGCCTCCGCTGCGCCTTTGTGGAAGCGGCAGACCGGAGCGTCTTCTGCCGGCGCGACGAGGTGCTTTTGGTGGGGTCGTCAAACTGGAGCGTGGCGTACTCCTCTGAGTTGGCCTCGTTGTCTCGCCGACGCCGCTCAATGTCGTCGTACGCCTCTTTGCCGAGGGTGATCACGAGCACAAAGGCGAGAGGGGCGATATAGGTGCTGAGGTAGCCGATCTGCAGCTGGGGGATGGCCTGCGACAGGGCGACCAGCAGGAAGTACATGTTGAAGAAGAAGGAGAATTCGTTGTACAGGGTGACGGGCAGGAAGGACCAGGGCGTGTATTTGGCGTTGGAGACGATGTTAGGGGGAAACCGGGTCGACTGCGCTGAGCCTACGGCGACAAGGCGTGACGAAGACGGGTCGTCTTCTTCCTGTAGCTCGTCGTCGTCGTCGCGGCCGCCGCCGTGGCCCCCGTTCGCGCTGCTGCCCGACATGAAGCTCGGCAGACGCAAGCTCTCCGCGAGGTTCTGGAGCTTATCCTGGGCAAACGACCGCCGTCTTCGGTGACCGCTGCCAGTCCCGTTCTGTCTCAGGAGCGGTGCGTCATCCTCTGCATTCGCGTCCGAGCCGCGGCGGGAGGAAGACCCCTCCTCATCTGCCAGCAGGCCGCGGGCGTCGTCTTCCTCACTTAGCCGGGCATCCCGGCCCAGCTCGCCATAGCCACGAGCGCGATTTGAGGCTCGTCGTAGTCCACCCATCCGAAGGTTGCGGAGGGCAATGTGTGGGGGTCGATCGGATGCACTACCGGCAATGCCGGCACCGCCGGGTGTGCGAGAAGCGTGTGTGGGACTGGTTTTCGGGTCGAGCTCGTCGAGATCAAGTTCAAGATCGGAGTCAGATTCGTCGGACGGGGAATCAGGAGGCTCGGTCGGGTGGTAGGCGGGTGAGGGAGGCATCCCGCATGGAGTTCAGGGTCGTCCTCAAACGAGGAGACAAGAGCTTAGAGAGAGACAGACGAAAGGCCAGCCGGATGAACTGGATAACGTACAAGATCAATCTCTGAACGACAGGCTCGACATCGCACGTGCCTTGTGAAGGTATTTGGTTGATCGCCTACTATCGCTGACCTGCAGACGGAAAGAGACAGCGCGACACGAGGCCTCGTATTAATTTCCTCAGAACGCGTTTCAGCTCCTAGATCCTATTCTGTCGGGGTTCAGAAGACTCTTCCGTGATCGAAATTGAAAATGACAAAAGAAACAGACGCTCTTGGCTTCTGTGCAAGAAGTGGTAGTTGTGGAGGGAGATGTCGACGTGGAGTGCTGCACCGCCGTTGAAGTCGTCGTCGTCTCTGTTGGTGGCACATGCAAAAAGGACAGTCGTCTGCTAATGTGGTTAGACGCATAACTAAACAACTGATTGCGCGCGGCAGGGGGGGCGAGGAAGGAAACTTTGCTGCCTTGCGTGCGTCATCAGTCCACAGATCGCTATAACTATGCACATACCAGGGGGATAAGCCACCACTAAGACAGCACAAGCCACTGTAGCAGCTACCCGTAACGCGTAACGAATATACGAGTACATAGGGGAATGTGCTCTAAAAGAACAGCAGCCGGCCTCAAGTAAAGCCCCGATGTCCGCATGGATCCAGCTCTGCTCACCTGTCCCCACTGTAGCTGCACAACTACGGGGGTGCACTGCTGTTTTAGGGAATTCACTGTTCTCGGAAGCCCATCTCCGTACACCTCCACTAAAAATATGTGTAGGAGTACATGTGTACTCCGTACCCTGCACTGAGCATTCCGTCATACCTTTTCTACGTACAGTGGGTTGATTTCACGTACTCGTACGGTGTACATGCCATCGTACTCGTACATAGTTAACGTCTTGGGTTGAAACGTGCTAATCCCGGTAGCTGCATGTCGTCTGAGATTGCTGTAACCGGCCTTTCCCTTGAGGACAACTGGCGATTGAGCTCCCCTGGGGAAGATGGTCTAGGCAATTGGGAAAGGACCACTGACAACCCTGACGCCCTGACTCGCTCTTTCCTGCTAGCCGGTTTTGCCTCCCCCTAAATAGTATCTTACGTCTGGGTCCTGCCCATAATAGCGAAATTTTGTCTGCGGGACCACTTCGGCCAGCATGGCATCTCCGTCCTTGCTCTACTAAACAAATAATATGCGATAACTGAGACCCGTCTGCCTCTCGCCATTCCACCATCATCACCAGCATCTCGCCAAAGGAGCCTTTTCACTCGACAACCACTCACGACAACAGCCAACGACCTTTCGCAATTACTTTCTGCTGTGGACTGCTATTGTGCTTCTCTTCAGAGCGCGCGAACGACTTCTCCCACTCTCTTTCGCATGCCCAGCATGACGTGCGCATTGTAATATTAGCACATATTTTGCCCCCTTTTTGTTGTACATTATTAGGTTCGTTCTCATTTTCTTTTCTTTTCATTTTATTTTCCACTTTTTTTTTTGGCTCCCTTTCTTTCGACAGAGCTGCCCCTTTCGTCTTTGTCCACGGCTATTGTTCTTTTCTTTTTCGAATAGCCTCTGGTCGTGATGGATTCGTGTTGCTGACGTTTGCCTAGTTCTTTGCTTCTTGTCTACTTCCCTCGGGGATCTTTTTTCTTATATTTTTTATTTATTTATTCCGTGGCGCGTTCCATTTAATACTTTTCCATAATGTCTTCCGACAACTCGAACGCGGCATGGCATCCGGCCTTCATGCCGTCCACAGTTGAGGAGATCTCCAAAACCTCTCATGCGATGCAGTCCGACGTCGTCGCCACCTCAGAACCGACTGTCTCGGTATCACAGGCGTCACACAGCGATCCTGCGCAAAGTTTAGAAGACTCTGCGACCGGCGAAAAACTCTCGTTTGACATTGAACACGATCAACATGATGATTCTGGCGTCGACGCATGGTTTCCAGAGTACGATGCTGCCGCTGCAGAACCTGATCCGCCCCCAGAGCTAGCTTCAAAGCCCGAGCCTGAGCTCGAACTAGTAGCGGAACCTGCGCCCGAGCCTCCAGTTGAATCCGCACCCGAGCCTGCTCCAGAACCACATGCATCCGTCGAACCCGAGTCCGAGGCCGCGTCAGAGCATATGCCAGTGTCTTCGCCAGTAGAAGAGCCTGTATCAAGACATTCTACCGATACTGCACTGAAGCACTTCAGCACAATATCTTTTACTCGAACTGTGGCCAACGATGTAAACTGGGATGCTGAAGAAGATGATCCGGAATGGAACCTTCCTCGAACAAACACAGATCCCTTTCAGTTTATGCCAGCCTCCGACCGCACGAATTCTTTTCCCGCTGTACCACCACTTGAAGGAGATCATAACTCGCAGATCGAAGCAATGGATGTAATTCATGAAACGGGCAACGAGGTGATTCAAGAAGAAGCCGCTGTCGCAGACATCAAGCATCCAACCCAGCCGGACTCCATGGAAGTGCCGACTACGACAGACACCTGGGACATGGGGGCAGAAGAGGACCAAGAGGGCCACTCGTTCTTTGGTGCTAGCCAGGAACAGTCGCCCTGGGATGCACAGAACGAGAGATTTGAAGAGGGCGTTCCTCTGATCCCACACCAAGAGAGCAGCAGTGCCCAGGTGATCCATGAACCGAAACTTGGGACGGAAGATCCTTTCGCTGCAGCAAATGGCGACGAGGAGGATGACTTCTTTAGTAGCGTCAAGCCGGCTGCCGACTCCGAAACACAAGCAGAACACGCCGGATCTGCAGCTCCTCCTGCCTTTGAGCGGAAATCGACGATGCAGGTCCTGCAGTCAATGAATATCGGCAATCTAAGCCAAGAGGATGTCCATACTCCAGAACCAATTCCAGAAGAAACAACAGATGACGAAATCGCTGCTACCGAAACGAAAGCAGTCGAGGTTCAAGAGAATGGCACAGCCAAGAAATCAGGAGAAGGCGCTACTGATCTAGCTGCACAATGGGCTGCGGCGCTAGCTGAAGATGACGACGAGGAGCTGCTTCTGGATGACTCTGTTCTTGAGACAAATGACACAAAAGAGCTTGACCCTGCAGCCTTTTTTGGAGACGACGACGAGGGCTTTCTTGAAGATGAGGCTGAAGGGCCTGCCGACCAGGCACCAGACGCAAACTCCTCACAGCAACAGCAAAACACAGCCAGCCGTTACCTGCCGCAAGGTGCACAGCCATCACAGACACAGCAGCCTTCAAAGCAATCAAATGCGTATTTGCCCACTGCGACATTCTCGTCCACGCAGCAACCCTCATCGTCTCCGTACAACCAGATGCCTCCTCCCCAGCAAGTCGCACCGATCTACGGCTATGGTGCTCCTGCTCCACAGCAACAGCAGCAGCAACCTGAAAAGGCGTCGCTGCCAAGAGCTCAAAGCTTTGCTGATAAGTCAAAGGGCGGCTACCATTCACCGTACGACCTCCCAATGGACGTTGTGAAGCCGCCGAAGAAAAGACAGAGCATGCAGCATCTGCCTAGGGCAAACGACGCAGCTTCTGCGCTGCCCCAAATGGCTCCCCCTCCCAGAAGCACAAGCTTGCAAGTCGCATCACCTACGAAGGACAGCTTCCCTCCTGTCCCTCCTCTCGGAACAGCTCAGCTTGGCACTACCTACCAACATCCCGTATCTACCCCCCCTACAACGGCTACAAAACACGAGGCTTTCTTTGAGGATCTCCCCATGCTGCCAAAGCCGCGGCCTGCGTCCCGACATAGCCTGCCATCACCTTCACAAACCAGTCCATATGCGCCTCCACAAAGTTCTCTTCAGCATCCGCCTCCAAGAGAGACCCAGCCGTCTCCTTATGCTCCACCACCTGCACAGCAGCAAACGATGCCCTCTGTCCCGCCACCACAGTCGCATTATGCACCACCCGTGACAGCACCTCCCCAACAGCTCTCCGCAACGCAAACACCGAATCCAGAGATCAGCAAACTGGTGGCACCTCCCCGAGTGAGCCCATATGCGCCACTCCACGCGAGCTCGCTTCCACAGCAAACGGCTGCGCCTCCTGCTCCTCCTGCTCCTTCCTCGACGAGGTACTCCCCTTCGCCAAATCAACTTTCTCTTTCAAATGGCGCCGCTGTTCCTCCGCAGTTAAACCGCTACTCTCCAGCTCCTCCGCCTCGGGTGCCTTCTTCAGGATCTATATCTGTAGCTAGTGCTGTGGCTCCCATGCTCCCGCATCAGCCTCGGACCTCAAGCCCTCTGGCCCATTTCGAAATGAATTATGACAAGCCGAGAGCTTCATCGGTTGGGCATACAGTCATACACGGAGATGGCCATAGTTTGGAGAGACGCAGCAGCTCGTCTGTTTTTGAGCCTCGCCTGAACCGAATTCCTTCACTTCCGCCAACCCGTGAAGTCGAAGAGGAAGATAGCACACAGCCGCGGCCAGCCACGTCAGGAGGCCAACAATATGCACCACCCCCCGCGTCTCAGACAAGCCAGTATTCTCCCCAGAGAACCCGACAAACTACGCCCCCCCAAGCGCATGTTTATGGCCAAGCTACTCTTTCCCCTCCTAAACGCATTCTCAACTACGCACCACAAAGTGACACTGTCACGTCTCCGCCGGCGCGCTCCCAGACGCAGTCCCCCAGTGCGCTTTATGGAGACAGGACCACTGTACGACCAGCCGACCCTGTGCCGCGTCCTTCTTCAGTCCATGAGTCTTCCGTGCCGTCCAGGCCCAGGGCAGCATCTCAGAACTTCAATCTTGTTCCTCCTACAGATGGAACGGAGAAAGATCCGCTACAGCGCTGGAAAGGAGCCCCCGTATTTGCCTGGGGCGTGGGTGGCGCATTCGCGTCATCTTTCCCGCAAGATGTCCCGCGCTACGGCATAAACCAAGCAATGCCTATGATTCACCGCGCACCCGGTGAGGTTCATGTGAAGAATATCAAAGAACTTCAGCCGCTGGAAGACCGCTTGGCCAAATTTCCTGGGCCTCTCAAGGGCAAATCAAAGAAGAAGGAAGTCCTTAGCTGGCTGACCGCTGGCATTGAAGACCTCGAGCGCGCCCTCCGAACTGGCTCTTTCTCGCTACAGGTCTCTCATGAGGACAAGCGCCTAGAGGAGAGAGTTCTTTTATGGAAGATTATGCGCCTCTTCATCGAGTTTGACGGAATTCTAGAGGGGAGTCCAGCTGTAGAGAAGGCTGTCCGTGATGTTCTGTCCCCCTATACCGCGGACGAATTGGCCGCCAGCAAGGAATCGGCGCCGTCGGTCCCCGCCAGTACTAGCTTAGCCGGCTATCAAGATGCCACTACTCTGGCTCGGTCAGACGCGGTTGACTCATCTGTCATCGAGCAAATCCGAAAGAATCTACTTCTGGGAGACAAGGAAAAGGCGGCATGGGACGCCGTCGACAAGCGACTCTGGGGCCATGCGTTCCTCATCGCCGGAGCTGCTTCTCCTGACCTATTTAAGAAAGTCGCGCAAGAATTTGTCCGGAAAGAAGTTAATACACCCGGTCTGAACAATGAATCCTTGGCCGCACTCTATGAGGTTCTTTCTGGCAACCACGAGGAGTGCGTGGACGAGCTGGTTCCTGTCCATGCTCGAGCAGGCCTCCAACTCATGACCACTCAGCCGTCAGCGGGGCAGTCAAAGGATGAGCTCGCCGGCCTTGATAAATGGCGAGAGACACTCTGCTTGATCCTGAGCAACCGAAGCGCCGACGATGTCCATGCCATCAACTCTCTTGGAAATCTTCTGTCTGGGTATGGCCGCGCTGAGGCCGCTCATGCGTGCTTCTTGTTTTCCCGAACCGTCACAATATTTGGTGGTCTGGACGACCCAGCAGCCAACTTTGTTCTGCTTGGGGCGGACCACAAGAGACAGTTAGACTCATTTGCCAAGGAGTCTGATGCGGTTCTTCTCAGTGAAGTATACGAATACGGCCTGTCGCTCACGGGCAGCGCTGCCGGAATGAGCAGTCCTCACCTGGCGGCTTACAAGCTCCAACATGCCATGACTCTCGCCGAGTATGGCTTGCGGGACAAGGCCCTTCAGTATTGTGAGACGATTGCCTCTGCTATGAGTGCGCAAACGCGCCGGTCCCCCTACTACCACCCACTTCTAGAATCAGCGGTCGAGGATCTTATGAAGCGGCTGAAGCAGGCACCGAAAGAAGAGTCCAACTCTTGGATTCCCAAGCCAAGTATGAACAAGGTGTCGGATACGGTATGGAACCGATTCAACAAGTTTGTTGCTGGTGATGACAACGAAGGCTCTGGTGTTGGTCCAGATGGCGAAGCTAGTGCCGAAAGTGGACCATTTGCGCGCATTGCCAGTGGCACACCAACGATCAGCCGCCCTCCGTCGGCTGGTGGCGGTGCGACTGGTATGGAGATGTTCGGAGGCCAGAATAATATTCCAGGTCCGAGCTACGGCATGGTCAACGGTTTGACGTCTGTCACTACTCAGCCTATCCCAATCACGCGTGCGGCGTCACGCTATGCCCCAACCACGGGCCAGCCGATTGCTGCTTCACCCACGGCAAACCCATACGAGCCGAATTCTGGTTATGCCCCAGTTGCTGGAGGCGTGTCTCCACCGACACACAACGCGTACCAGCCTCTCTCTTCGTCATATACGTCACCTGGAGAGCCTGGCTTGACGAGACGGTCATCCGAAATGTCGGTTGGATATGGATCTGGCTATGCACCAGCTAGTGCACCGACCACGTCAGCCATGTACTCACCAACCCAGGGTATTTCACGGGAGTCATCTTACGTTCCTGTTTCCCAGATAGAGACTACTCTCCAAACAGGCTATGCTCCAGTGCCTGCCGAGACTCCTACGGCCAACCCATACGCCCCATCGAGCGAGTCTAGCTTGAACGGGTCCCCATATGCGCCTCTCACATCTTCAGCACCTGCCAATCAAGAAGACAAGACAGCAAGTGCTCAAGAGTTTGGCTACGAGCCTCCTTCCTACGGATATGAGCCACCCTCGATGTCTACGACGTTCGAGCCCATTTCAGACGAACCAGTCACTGGCCAGGCCACTGAAGATGGTGCCAATTCGGCCAATCTCAATGGTGGATTCGAACCTCCATCGTTCCAGCCATATAGCTACGAGCCTCCCTCGTATGAACCCGAGGATGGTGCAGCAGGATCGGAAGCGTTGAATGATGCCTCCGAGCCGAAACCGAAGAAAAAGAGCTTCATGGACGACGACGAAGACGACATTCCAGCGTTGAGGAAGCCTGCGGAGAAGACAAAGGAGGAGAAGGATAGAGAAAACGCAGAGCTATTCCGAAAGGCTGCCGAAGAAGATGGTACGTAATATTCATCCAATTTCCTTCCATGCCAATATAAGATAATAGAAAGGGAAAGCAATGATCAGCTAACATTCATACGTATAGCCAAACGAGCCGAGGCTGAGAAAGAAGCAAAGGCCAAGAAGGGCTGGGGCCTCACCTCGTGGTGGGGAGCCAAGAAGGAACCGGCTTCGGCTGTGGGCGGTGAGGCACCCAAGGCTGTCCGGGCCAATCTAGGTGAGAAGAGCAGCTTCTATTTCGACCCAGAGCTGAAGCGGTGGGTCAACAAGAACGCCAGCCCTGAGGACCAAGTGGCCAAGACCACACCGCCGCCGCCTCCGCCACGGTCGGCTCCGCAGTCCAACCCCCACTCGGCAGCGTCGACGCCGCCTCCGCCTCCTATGGCCACTGGAATGGCTCCTCCGCCGCCTCGGGGGGCACTTAGCTCCTCCATGCCGCCGCCGACGTCAGCATCTGCGCCAAACCTGGTCGGGATTGGTGGCGGCCCGCCACCTCCCGGACCAGCTGCTATGGCGCGCACATCATCCAACGCCAGCGTAGCTAGCGGTCCGCCGAGCCGACCAGCCACGAGCATGAGTGATGCAAATAGCATCGACGATCTGCTTGGAGCGCCAGGGCCGCGTAAGGCTGGAGCAAAGAAAGGACGCAAGAGCGGCCGGTATGTGGATGTGATGGCCAAGTGAGACCGATACTTTACTCACACAAGCAACTGGGGGTGGGAAAACAAAAGAGGGGAGGTGTTAATGGAGGAGGAACTTTATATTATTTCTTGTTATATTATCCATAGGGAAGGCAGTTGGGTGTTTTATAGAGGCAACCAGTGCTACGCCACTCAGAATGGGCCCTTAGGAGTTTTGGTCGGTTTTTTTATTAGTGCTATCTGAGATAGCAGCGAGAAGACGAGGGCACGTAAAGAGGAAATATAATACATAATTTGACGAAAAATAGCTATAATTTCGCTCATGTACTATTGTACAGACTCCATAACTAAAGCTTGAGAGAACAGGGAATAAGCATGTTCAGAGGGGGGAAGCAAAATAAATAGAAAAATAAAGACGCAAAATCATAAAGAGGCGTGCTCCAGCATAATAAACAACGAGAACAGCACTTTTTAACAAAAATCACGTCCATCTTTCACTATTTTTGGTACAATTTCATTAGGAATTTCGTTACTAGCTTCTAAGTTTCCATTTTCTTTACAGGATATAAATTAATTTTTTTGTTTTTTTGCTTCTCCTTTCCTCTATTTCTTCTCACGCTGGCCGTACGCCTTGGTGGCGTAGTCGCCGCCGTGGACGATCAGATCCTGGGGGCGGTAGTCGAAGCGGCCGCTCAGGTAGCTCTCGAGGATGGCCTTGGTGCCCTCAGAGTAGCGCTTCTGGGCGTCCAGGGAGGTGCCGGACATGTGGGGCACCATGGCGTTGCCACCGCCGTACTGGTTCTTGGCGTAGCGCAGGACGTGGTCCTTGGGGGCGGGCTGGGGGAACCAGACGTCGCCGCCGTAGCCGCGGAGGTGGCCGGACTTGAGGGCGGCGGCGACGTCCTCCTTGACGACGATGGCGCCGCGGGCGGTGTTGACGAGCCAGGAGCCGGGCTTCATCTTGGCGATGAGGTCCTTGTTGAAGAGGCCGCGGGTCTTCTCGTGCAGGGGGCAGTTGATGGTGACGACGTCGCACTGGGCGACGAGCTCCTCGAGGGTGTCGACGCGGCGGCAGCCGATCTCCTTCTCCTTCTCGGGCGACAGGGGCTGGTAGTCGTAGTAGAGGAGCTCCTTGCAGTCAAAGGGCTTGAGGCGGCGCAGGACGCGCTCGCCGATGCGGCCGACGGCGACGGTGCCGACGACCTTGCCCTCGAGGTCGAACTCGTTCTTGGCGGCCTCGGCGACGTCCCAGTCGCCGCGCTCGATCTGCTCGTGCGAGGGCACAAAGTTGCGGACCAGGACCAGGATGGTCATGACGACGTGCTCGGCGACCGAGACGACGTTGGAGCCGGTCACCTCAGCGACGGTGACACCGCCGTTGGTCTTGTTGGCGGCATTGAGGTCGACGTGGTCAGAGCCGATACCGGCAGTGATGGCCAGCTTCAGCTTCTTGGCCTTGGCCAGGCGCTCGGCATTGAGGTAGCCGGGGTGGAAGCTGGGAGGCGGGAAGCCAAAATTGTCAGCCTATGCGTTGTCACACGGCAGCAGCACGCTCGGACACGCCTGCAGCGGGGTGCGGGATGGGCAAACACTTACGGGGTGGTGATGATGATCTCGGCATCGACGAGCTCCTTATCAAAGGTGGACTCCTCGCCCTCCTTGTCGGAGGTGGTCACCAGGGTGTGGCCCTGGTCCTCGAGCCACTTGCGGATGCCGAGCTCGTTCTCGGTCGTACCCAGGAGCTCAGGAACCTAAAAGGAGAGGGAAAGAAGAGAGCGGGTCAGCTATGGGGGAGCTCTGTTCGGATCCATGATGACCCGCAGCGGGACAGGGTTATGCATCGCAATAATCGCCACAAAATAAAGGCGACTGGGGAGGGGGAGAGCTGCAGACTGGCTCAATTGCCACCCAACTGCCGCAGATCCCCCTCCCAGCCCCGAACGGTTCACAGGCCACAGCGAGAACACGGCCGTTTCATGGCCAAGGATTACACGGCAGATCCCACCCACCCCAATTCGCAATTGGCATCTCTTTACCCCGCAATCCCTCCAACATGCAGCGACACTGTATACAACACACACAAAGACGACAAAGCAAAAAGCAGCAAAGCACGGTGCAGTTTGACAAAAAGAAACAGGGGAGTAAACTCACATCCTCGGCGTGCTTGCCGCCGTCGTAGAGAACCAGAAGAACTTTGACCTTTTCACGGGCAGTTGTCAGCATGCGAACGGAAGACGGTGTAGGCCGGATCCAGGATGGCCTTTGCCGTAATAGAGTAGGAGATGTGCTGGGAAATGAAGAGAAAGCAGGCTTGTGGAAGCTCCGGAGTCGAGGAGGTGAGACAGCCAGGGAGACACGGCTAGCTAGAGACCGAGAAAGAACAGAGCGAGAGAGGAGCAGTACCATTTTGACTGATTTTTTTTATCACAATCGAGTATCGTAGAGAAGGGCGAAGTATGGAAGCTAGGGGAAGCTGTGGAGATGAGACCGAAGTTGAAGATGGAGATGAAGCTAGAGGAGGAGCAAATGAGAAATGGAGACAGGAAAAATGAAAAGAGAGGAGGGGAAGTAGGCAGGAATTCCAACAAAGAAGAAGGATGCGAGGTCTTATATCCCAGCGGGGGGAACCTCTTAGGCTAGGATCATCGCCGGCGATGTAATGCACAAACGAGGGGGCGATGAGAAGGGAAGCGGCCAAAGGATGCTCATGGTTTGGAGCTTCCCTCCGAGAAGGAGGCTCTCGGAGAAGTGGAACCCAGGAAAGCTCTACAGCGGGTGCGTAGTGGTTGCAAGTCTGCGTAGGCGCCACGCTTGGGAGATGCTAGTAGCTGGGATGAGTGTGCACTGTGTATCCTACGGCGTGCAGAGATGGTGTAGGGGTCTTTTGTTTCTGAGCAGCGCGAATAGCACAGGCAAGGGATATCAAAGAAGCCATGACTCTGCAGTGCTCTATGCAGGCTATGTACGAGATAGAGTGCTCTACGATCTCGAAACAGCGCGTTGTGAGAGGCTGGAGAACGAGGTAGAGATAGAAGAAGGGCTTCCGTAGTTGGCAGATCAACGAAGCTTACCGCATCGGGGCTCTCAGCGCGAACTGGCTGGACGTCTCGCGCAACGATGAATCCGACATGGGATAGGGAGGACGGAATAAGTGCGTTGGCTGTGCAAGAAGCTTTGGGGGGGGAGGGAGGACTATCATCCGGCCGCCCGTAGCCAAAGGAAGAAACTCGGTAGCATGGGGACGAAACGTGAGGGGCGAGAAGGACTATATTCGGAAAGCAAAGGGAAGCAGCATCTAGCACAGGGAAATGATGCATGCATAGAGTACGCTTAGCTCTCTGCCCTGTTACTGTGGCTGTGAGATGCGGTTTGATGGTTGTAGTTTGTCGCGTGTGCAGCGCATTGGCTAAAATGACTTACAGCAGCAGTTGGGGGTTCGTCGTCTGTTTTTACCCCACTTGTGGTCGCATTACGGAGATGTGTCGGTGGACGTTCGGAATGTCCAAGATCCACCGACCAGAAAGGCGATGTGGAGTGCATATGGCGATGCTGTTTGGCCAGGGGGGGCAGGAACGATACGTAAGATACACACATACAGTACAGTATGTGTGTACATATTACGAGTACGACGTTCAAGGAACAACAGAACAGGCAGGAGCGGAGTGGGGCAGCACTAGTGTGAGCTTCTGTTGCGGAGCGGACACACACTGCTGTTTAGTCCCAAGGAAACGCCAGTGACAGAATGCACCACAGCAGCCTTGACGAGCAGTAGCGTCGACCTACTAAGAGTCCCAAAGAGGAGAAAGTTTCCCATGGAGAATTGATCCGCGAAAAACACAGGATTGTGAGCTCATGCTACTGCCAATGTCAGCGTTTTTTGTAAGCGGCGTTATCGAGGAAAATATGGAGCAAAGCGGACATCTCCTTTGATCGGTGTTTTTACAGGCTACTTTTTCTGCTTTTGGCTGCTTCCTTGCTTACCACTTCGTCTACTGCTTATAGCCGCCAAATTGTTCCTATTCCAGTAACAGCTGCCGGACCACTGTCGAACCTGCGCCTTCAATGGTCAGACGCGGGAAGGGCCAGTCTTCCCCTCTCTCTTTCCGTGTCCGTTCAACGGTGTTGGAGCCTCGCAGCCCAATGAGAGGAGGAGATGCTAGCAGCCCATGCAAGTAAAACATCCAACCGGCGAGCTGAGGGGGGCAAGGCACCACGAGGCCAGACCAGAGACCGGCGCGGAGAGCAGTTTGCTGTTCCACCAGCTGCGGTCTGGTCCTCATCCTGTCTGCTCCTCTTGTCTCTCGGCTTTTGCTCTACCCAGTCATGGTAGGCGGCACAGGCTTGGCAGCAAATGGCAGGATATTGCAGTTCTGCACGTAAGACTCGTCTACGGAGCAAGTAAGAGGCAATTTGTCGTAGAAAGTGTCTAGTCGAATCCAGTCGAGAACATAAAGTAGGGATTGCAAATGCGAAGCATCATCAAGGACGGGCGGGCAGAGACTAATTTGTGAGGTGAACAGGAAGAAACCCCATCCGGCACAATTGTCGATTTTGTGAATGGGAGCCACCATGAATCTTCGCGGACTTGGCTCGGTATCGACACAACGGAGATGAGGGGATATGTACAAAGTGTGCACGACCCATCTATGACGGCCAGCTAAAATATCCGACACAGCCTTGCGCTGCTCGCCTGTACCTCGGGGATCTTTCACCGGTTGTCTCTCGCTCCCTTTGCCTGTCCTGGTACATCCCTCTCTAGCATATGTCGCCGCAGAAGCTGAATGCATTGCCCACCCTCGCTAGATGAACCTCTGCGGTACGTAGGTTATCTGGGATAGCCGACCTAGCGTTCCTTGACGATTGGGAATCGACTGCGCTGCGCGGCCTTGGCAGTCTCGTGCATGCTGCGTCTCGTCTGGCTTGAGGAAGGGAGTATCCGTTCTGCAGGGTCCCCTGCAGCTAGCAGCTGTCTAGCTTTTAGGGGCAGAACACCTAGTCATGCTGTATTTAGGTCCTAGGGACTGCTCTTAATGCTCGTGCATCACAGCACTTTCTGCACCAGTTCCACAATGTCAAAGTAGGCGGCCTGCGCCTGTGCATCGTCGCTGTTTGCTGCTCCACTGCCGAGACCCTGTCCGAGCACTCCGCCTCCGACACTGGCCTGGCGGGGGTTCAAATCCAGGCCCAGGCCCACCACCAGCGTCCGCCGTTCGCCAGGGTCGCGCAGCGCCAGCAGACTGCCGATCTGCGCCGCCACGAGCTGGCCGAACGTCTCGCGTGCCTCACCGCCCGCCCCGAACAGCGTCCGCGGCGTCAGGTGCGTCGACGGCAAGAGACTGGTGCTGCTGCTGCTGCCGCGGATGCCAGGAGGCAGCGCGGCGTCCACCGACGCGGCCGACGGCGCAGAGAGTGGGACTTGGATCTTTATGTAATGAGTGCCGCGTCAGCTAATCATGCCGGAAATTCGATCGCTGCTCGATTGGTTCATTCCTCACCCATTGTGCGAGGCGTCCGCCCTGGGAGACCAGCACCATGATCTTGTCGGAGAAGTAAATAACTTCTGCCTCGGCATCGGCGCCGTTGACCGTGCCCTGGACCTTGTTGGACTTGGCCGGGTAAGGCGCACCATGAGTAACGGTCGTTGACATTGTCTGCCCTCTTTTAAATTAGCGTCTGTGGTTGCTTCTGGCAAGCCCCTGCAAACAGCACAGCGATATTATCGAACGTAAATTATACAGAGCACTGGCTCTAATTTGAAATGTTAGCATTATTAAATATTAATAGGGAAAAGTCTGCTTAATCGTGTGTAATTGGACAAATGTCTTGGGGGTTTCCTCCCACTAGTTATGCTCCACTAAAAAGTTTTTATCGATAAGAAAAATATCCAAATCGATGCACTCGAAAAAAAAGAAAGCTTGAAAGACGATTGACACTAGGAAGCATGAGAGGAACGCACAGCAGCCAAAGTCGAGTGAGGGAAAGAGAAAATTCATTGTTTCTTCAGTGAATATCCAGAAACACCGGAGCCAGCTTTTGGCTGGACATTCTTCCTCACGATGCCGCCGGTAAAGAAGTTCGTGCCCCGGCAGCGAAAGCACAAGGTCCTCGCCCGGCAGGCCGAGCGCCAGACACGAGGGGACAGCGGCGCAGACTCAAATGCAGTCGAGATCCTTCCAGAAGATGTTCGCGCTCATAATGAGAAGAAGGCGAAGCTGCGCGAAGAACTTCGGGCCAGCCAGTCTTCGCAGATGAGTGCCAAAAAAGCGAAGCGACTTGAGAAATACATTGAGACAAAGCTACGAAAGGACGAGAGCCGGGAGTTGTACGAAAAACTCGCTGCCAAGAGCATCGATACCGCGCAATTCGAGAGCAGCCGAGACATTGGCAAAGGAAAGCGGCGCCGGCGGGCCGAGCTTCAAAAGCAAGAGAGCTTAACGAAGCGGCGTGATGATGACGACGAAGATGAGGAGGACCAAGAGTCAGAATCCGAGCCGGACCTGGAAGCAGCATCAAAACGGCCGGTTCTATTGGAAAAACCTATAAACGGAAAAAGACAGCCCGAGGCAGATAAACAAGCGCCTGCCATACCCAGCACTGTCAGCGCCGCCCCAGTTGTACCTGTCGCATCTGTCGCCTCTACCACTGTTGCCCCTGCTCCGTCCGATGTGGCAGGAAGCTCTTTGTTCGCTCTTTCTGCAGGTTCTGGTCTGAAGAGGCCTTTAGAGGTGGGAGAAGATGGCAGACCGATCATTCAAAAGCGACAGAAGCGAGGCGGCATAAAGTCAAAGTATCTAACAGAGACTGTGCGCAACCCTGTCGAGGACCTGAAGAAAGACGAATTCGAAGAATGGAGTGGCTTCTCCGACAGTGATAATGAAGACGTAGCCAAAAGCGAGGGCGACGACAGTGACGATGTCAGCGCTGCTGGAAGGAACGGCGCCGATTCCGAAGAAAAGAACGAAGCTAGCTCCGAGGAAAGCGACGACTCTGACGCTGAAAAGAGCAGTGACGATTCAGGTTCCGAGGAAAATGACGACCAGGGCCAGGCGTATATGTCTGGGTTCAAGTCGTGGGCCCAGCAGCAGCGAAATGAAGCTCTCGGCTTTCAACCAACAGTCAACAGCTCAGATACAGCTCTCCTCAATATTCCCAAACTAGAAAACTTCACCCCACGGCCTGTTGAGCAGGATCCACTCCCAATCGAGCTGCAGCCGACGACAAAACTGGATCGAAAAGTGTACAACGTTGCCGTGACACGGTCTCCCGAGATTGAGACTGCCCGGATGGCTCTTCCAATTATCGCCGAGGAGCAGCAGATCATGGAGGCGATTCACGAGCACGACGTTGTCGTCATTTCTGGTGGCACCGGCTCTGGCAAAACGACGCAGGTGCCCCAGTTCTTGTACGAGGCCGGCTACGGCTCGCCAGATTCGGCTACTCCGGGAATGATTGGCGTCACGCAGCCGCGCCGTGTCGCCGCCGTAAGCATGGCAAAACGTGTAGCGGAGGAGCTAGGAGATCACGGGAAAGCTGTGGCCTACCAGATCCGCTTTGAAGGTACGGCGGACAAGAACACTGCTATCAAGTTCATGACAGACGGTATTCTTCTTCGAGAGCTGTCTGAAGACATTGTGCTGGCTAAGTACTCTGCTATCATTGTCGACGAAGCACACGAGCGCAGCATCAACACGGATGTCCTCATTGGCTTCTTGAGCCGCGTGAACACAATGCGCCGCCATCTCAACGAGGAGAACAGCAGCAGCGCCAAAGCTGTGCCTCCTCTGCCGCCACTGAAGCTTATCATCATGTCGGCCACGCTGCAAATCGAAGAACTGACGCAAAATACGACATTGTTTCAGGTCCCGCCAAGAGTTATCAGCGTCGAAGGCCGCCAGTATCCTGTCACAGTCCACTTCGCGCAGAGAACTCGCTATGACTATGTTGAGGAAGCATTTCGAAAAATTTCCCGCGGCCACCGCAAGCTTCCGCCTGGTGGATTCCTTGTTTTCTTAACCGGCGAGGATGAAATCCAGCGATTGGCGAAGCGCCTGCGCCTAGAGATAAATGGCGTCCATTCGGCCACCGGTCCAAAAGTCCGCATCTCATCTAGTGAGGTTCCATACGAAGTTGAAGATGTTGATTTTGGCGGCGGGCTTGAGGAAGACGACTACGATGACAACAACAGAGAGAAAAGTGGAGATGAGGACGAGGATGAGGATGATGAAGCCGGGGAGGACGAGGAATTTGTTGCAGACGAGGGAGAAGAGCTAGGCACTGGTCCTCTGCAGATGAACGTGCTGCCTCTATACTCCAAACTACCAACAAAAGACCAGCAAAAAGTCTTTCGGCCGCCTCCTGATGGGTACCGCCAGGTCATCCTCGCTACCAATGTAGCTGAGACTAGTTTGACAATTCCCGGTATCCGTTACGTGTTCGACTGTGGCCGATCCAAAGAACGCAAATACAACCGCACAAGCGGGGTGCAGAGCTTTGAAATCAGCTGGATCAGCAAAGCAAGTGCAAGCCAACGGAGTGGTCGTGCGGGACGAACGGGCCCTGGCCACTGCTACCGCCTCTTTTCATCGGCCGTGTATGAGGAGAATTTCTCTGATTTTGCGGACCCCGAGATACTACGTATGCCAATCGAAGGCGTTGTACTCCAACTCAAATCTATGAACGTGCCCAAAATCGACATCTTTCCCTTCCCAACACCACCAGACCGCCAAAGCCTCGCACGCGCTGAGAAGCTGCTCAAGTACATCTCCGCGCTCGATCCCACCGGCAGAGTCAACGAGCGTGGCCGGTTGATGTCTGTATTTCCGCTGTCGCCGCGGTTTGCCAAAATCCTCATGGTAGGACATGTGGAAAACTGTATCCACTACGTTATTGCTCTGGTAGCCGGCCTATCTGCGGACGAGATCTTTGTTCGGCCCACCGCCGCGATTCCCCAAGGGTCTGCAAAGAGCGAAGAAGAAGCGGCTCTGCGTGAAGAGAATGGCTACATCCGAACACAAGCAGACGTGAAGAAAGACGAAGAGCGGAGACGCGTCTCAGAGCTCTTCAAGAAGGTGCACCGCCAATTCTGCTCGTTGGATCCGAAATCGGACGCTGCAAAGCTGCTCCAAGTCGTCGGCGAGTTCTCCCACGAGCCTACCGAGTCGTGGTGCAAGGGTCACTTTGTGCACTTCAAGGCCCTCCGCGAAGTACAGAAAATGAGGCGACAGATTACCAATCTGCTGCGGACCAACCTATCGGCGCACTCGCAGCTGGTGTATCAGGAACGGCTGCCTCGTCCCACAGACCAGCAGGTCACCCTGATCAAACAGATGGTCGCCTCTGGCTTTCTGGAAAACGTGGCGATCCGCGCAGACGCGTCTCCAAACCCACCTGAGATGCTGCGGAAACCACGCCGAGCTATTGATGTGCCCTACCTCCCGCTTTTTCCGCTTGACACGGCAACAGCTGGTTCGCCATTTGTGTACATCCACTCCTCATCACCGATGGCACACCTCTCGGTGTCTGAGTGTCCACAGTATGTGGTATATTCTCACCTGCAGCGTTCTGCTGGGTCAACGCCCCGACAGATTGAGGGAGACAATGGCGACGGTAGCACCCAGATTCCAAAGATCCGAATGCGCCCGCTCACAGACATATCCGGTGGGCAGTTGGCTGGGCTGGCTCGTGGTACGCCGCTCTTATCGTATGGCAAGCCCATCAAAGAGACGTACCTCTCGCCAGACGGCCTGGAGCGTGAGTGCTGGGTCGTACCATACCTGCGGTCTGAGGACGGCGTGCATGGGTTGGGGTGGCCGTTGCCTGCCATGAAAGTGAGACAGCGGAAGACACCTGGTAGAGGGTGGGAGGTTGTGCAGAAGTAGGCCCTTCATCTGTACTGATACACTGGAATCTAGATAAAATTAAGAGTCATTGGAATAGAAAAGCTTGATTTTTTTTGGGCCTACATCATATATCAATTTTCTAAGCAAGTTTCGCATACTAAAAGTTATTTTCCGCGTATATATATGTTTTGATATAATTTTTGTCCTTGCACTGTCTGCATGAGAGAAGGTGTATTCGTATGCTGTTTATAAAGTATAGAAAAAAACTCCGGGTATCGAAAATCTAAAAGAGAATAAAATTCAAGTAAAGAATACAAAAGATCCATTTTTTACACCATGCCCATGCTTTTTCCTTGACCTTCTTATGGCAGTTCCATTCTTCCTTCGCCATCCCTTTAACTTGGGTATAATATGACGCCCCCGACCAACCAAATAAAACGAGAGTTAGGTCCATACGCGGCTGATTAGGACGCCGCTGTAGGCCCTTTGCTCTTTCGCCTCTTGGGCTTCGTGGGTGTTGTTGTGCCGCTTGCTTTCCCACCAGCCTTGGTGCTGCCGGTCCCATCCTTTCCATCCTTGGCGGTGCCTGATGGTGCTTTGCTGGCCTCTTTGCCATTGTTCGCTTTGGTGACGATCGGACGCTTTGCACCGCCCGCTATCGTGATGTGAAACTCGCCTGGGCGGCCCGAGATCGGCTGCTCGTCCATGTACTCGCCGCCATACATCATATGAATGGCGTAGGACTCCTCAGCGAGGCGGGGATCCAAGAGCTCGGCTTCGTCCAGCGAAATCGACGTCACACCTTCTGTGGTAGCAGCCGCTGTCACATCCTTCGTAGCGGGTTGATCGACAGCCATGGCATCTTGATCATCTTCCTCGTCTTCGTCCTCGTCGTCGTCCACGTCGACATACTCGTCGTCGTCCTTGTCATTGGTGTCGTACACATGGCCACGAGCAGGCGTCCAGGTCTGCATGCTGCCCATAGCCGGAAAGGCCTTGCTCAGCGCGACGGCCATTGAGGCCTGCAGTTGCATCAGCACGGGCTCTCCCAAGTCACTGGGACAATTGGAAAAGAAAAGGGAAGAACAAAGGGGAGGGAACGCACAATTCGCGAGCTGAGGACATCTGCCAGTGTCGGCGCCTGGTAGATATTGTAGCCGACCACAAAGTAGTCCGCATAGACGGTCAAGTCGTCGGGCTGGCCGTCGTTGCGCTTGCGCCGCAGCTGCTTGCGGATGACCCACACGCCCGTGCCCGTACCCGGGGCCATCTCCGCAGGCGCCTGGTGGACGATGTACTCGACGCCGGACATGCTCTTGAGGAAGTCCTCGAAGCGGTCGCGCGTGGCCAGAATGGGGAACATGCTGGCGTTGTGCAGGGCCTGGTTGTAGACGGTGTTGTTGTTGGACGTCTTGTCGAAGTAGGGGGACCGCATGAAATAGAACAGCACCGAGTTGGAGTGGATGCCCTGCATCTCGTCGGCCGCGGCCGGGTCGCTCCATTGGAGCTCGTCCAAAGCTTTGTATGACATTGCGGGTGGTGGTGGTGGTGGTGGTGAGGCCGTGGGTATGGTGGCCGTTGCATGAAAGGACGACGTCTTTGACGTGGGCACGACCGAATTGGGAGGGGGGGGGGAGGTGCCGCAAAGCACCACTAGAGCTTCTATTATATTACGCGCTAAGCAGCTCGCGTGTGCCAACTCTGAAGAACAGGACGAAGAAAGATTACGTAATACTCCAACACCACGCCAAAACTCGTTTGATTGAGGCGTCGACGGGAAGAGAACTCTCATATTCATTATCACCACTTCGATCATTCTCTTAAATTAGCGAAACTAGCCACTACTGTCTTGGCGCCAACGAGACGATATGGATTTAGTCTCAACTGTCCGAAAACAGGGGTCTCGCGGCGGCGTCAACTTCAGCTGGGATGACGTCGCCACCTCTGCCCACCGCGAGAACTATCTTGGCCACAGTCTCAAGGCACCCGTCGGTCGCTGGCAGCAGGGGCGTGATCTCACTTGGTATGCAAAGGAGAAGGAAGATGACGGAGCCGACGGGCAGGAAGCCCAAGAGACCGACGAAGACGCAGCGCGCCGCGAAGAGCTGCGGCGCGTCAAAGAGGCCGAGGAGGAAGCAATGGCGCGGGCGCTGGGTCTGCCGCCAGGCATGCGGCTCGGCGGAGGAGGAGGGATTCCAGGCGAATCAGGCACAGGAGCAAATGCGGTAGTTGTCCCCGCGGGGCAATCGCGGATCCCAATACCTCCAGCTGCAGCCGACGACGGAAGAAGGAACAGAGACCGAGACGATGACCGAAGAAGAAGACATGGGGACAGAGATAGGGATAGGGACAGGGACAGAGATCGAGGCAGAGAGTCTCACCATGGTCACCACGAACACCACCGGCGGCGGTACCGCGATCGTCATGATGAAGAGCCAAGCAGCAGAGGTGGCGAAGATGGCGAGGAACGTGGTCGACACCGCAGGCAGGGCCGTGACAATCACCACGGACAACGACGCCGTGATGATCACCTCCGCAGCCATGACCGAGACTATGGTGGCCGCTACCGCAGACGGGACAGCTCAAGTGACCGCCGAGACGACCGAGATAGACAGCGAGAGCGGAGCCGGAGCCCAGAAGGGCGCCAAGGACGACGAGAGGACCGCAGACGGAATGACCGCACTGATGGCGACAAGCCAGAAAGAGATGGTGACGACGGACCAAGAAACACTAGCAGAGACCGTGGTTCAAGATACGAACAAGAAGGGAGAGAAGGCCACAGAGAAGACAGCAGAGAGCGCGGTCGGCGGGCCCATGACTACCAGCGCCAGGGTCCTCGTCATCGCTCTCGGAGCCGGTCACCGAGAAGAGCCCCAAGAGGAACTGAGAGACAATACCGGAACAGGAGTCGAAGTCGGAGCGACAGTCGAGGAAAGCCATCTTAAGCAGTTCTGGCACTAAAAGTCCCAATTCTTTTTTTTATTTTTTATTTTTTTTAAAAAAAAAGCATCACACAACAAATCGTCGGAATTTTTTTGATGTATCATAAATGAATCTACGAGATCTGTATTTCACCTAGCAACCCTAGGAGCCTCGTTTCAAAAGTCGCTCTTTCACATCTTCGTTTGCACAGATTGTCCAGGCCGTCTTGTCCTAAGAAGCATCTCGTGAAGTTTGCATGGGATTAGACCTTTGGTCGTTACACGTATCAAAGGCGATTAAATGTATTATTTATTTTAAATTCTAGCTGCATTTTTCAATGGCCAGTATCTATATATATACAAAGTAGTTCACTTCCCCGTACTACTTATATTTTCTACCTGCATCAATTCGCATCTCTAACAAGAAAATGGCACGGCGTGCGCGAGTGCCAGATCCGCCGCTCGCGGGGACCTAGCATGGCATCCATGAGCTGCGTCTCCGTGTTGGAGCGCGGCCGGCCGGACTGCCTCTTCTTCTCCTCCAGCTGCTGCTGGGCGACCTCGTCCTTGGACCGCGGGACCCACAGGCGCGTCTCCTCGACGGACGCGGTGACCTCGAACTCGCCGCGGCAGAGGGCGGTGACGCCGACGCGGACCTCGGTGGTGGCGCGGGCGTCGAGCAGCGGCAGGGTCTGCTGGAGGGTGCCGTTCCAGGCGAGCTTGCGGGTGAAGTCGAGGGCGACGTTGAGCGGGCGGTGGCACAGGGCGGGCATGAGGCGCAGGGTGGGGTAGATGGGCTGGGCGGTGCGGTTGGCGATGCGGACGCGCAGCTGCACAAAGTCGTCGACGGCGACGGCGCGCGCCGGCTGGTCCGCGCCGGTCTGGACCACGGCCACGTCGATGCCCACCTCGTCGACCTTGATGGCCTCGATCATGCGCGACGTGAGCCGCATGCTGCGCAGCTCGATGCTGCCGTGGCGCTGCGTCGCGTCGGACGGCGGCGGCGGCGGCGGTGACGGCTGCAGACCCGCCGACGACGCAGGGGAGGGGAGTGCTGGGGTGGCAGAGATCGCACTGGACGACGTCGACCACGTGCCCCGCAGCGCGTCGAGGATCTTCTCGCGGTACCAGAAGGCCTCGCGGTTGGCCCGCTCCATGTCGGGCGAGATCTTGCCGGTGCTGACGACGAACTGGCGCTGGCGCGACGGGTTGAGCGCCGGGATGGACGCGTGCGGGTCCTCGAGGTAGATGCGCCGCAGCGGCACGATGACGCGGCTCGTGTTGCCCGGCAGGATGTGCTCGGTGACGACCACGTCGCTCTCCACGGCCAGCTGCACGCGCATCTGGCTGGGCCACGCGTTGCGCAGGTCCAGCAGCAGCAGGCAGTACTTGTCTTCGGCCACCAGGTCGCCGTCTGCGTCGGCAGCGGCGTCGTCGTCCTCGCCGTCGGCGCGGTCGCCGCCGCTGGCACTACCGCTGGCCCGGTGCACCCGCTCCCAAAGCGGCTTGGGGATGCCGCCGTGCAGCGGCAGGACGTCCATCCGCGCCACCTCGATGCTGGCGTTGACCGTCACGGTCAGGTGCAGCGACACCTGGCGCGTGTAGAACTTGGTGGCCACCTCGTCGGCCGGGACGCCCAGGTGGGCGTAGTCGACCTGGATGGCCCCGCTGGTCAGGCCCGGCTTGCCGAGAATCTCAAACTCGAACGTGGCCGTCTCCCCGGGGCCGATGTAGCGCCTGCTCTTGCCGCTCGCGGCGCCGGCGTCTTTGCGCTGCCGCAGCCGCAGCGCCTGCTTCTTGGCCAGGATCAGCTCGTACTCGTACAGCTCGGCCGGCGACGCGTCGCGGTTGCCGAGCGCCGCCTGCACCGACGCCTGGGTCGAGTCCTGGAAGGAGAAGAGCAGGAAATCCACGGGCGTCGTCTGCGAGAGGTTCTGCAGCGTCACGGAAAACACCTGCCGCTCGCCCTCCAGCACCATGACCGACGACTGCGGCAGCGTCGTCGACTTTACGACGACCATGGGCTGCGGCGGAATCACGTTCAGCGAGATGTGCTCGGCCTTGAGCGAGGGCCCCGCCACCAGCGGCAGCGACGGCGACGCCGGCACGTCCGTGGCCTGCGCGCCCGCCGAGAGCACATAGGGCGCGGCGCCAATGCGCTTGACCTTTTCTTCGCGCTCGGGGGACCACGGCTGCGGGAAAATGGGGAACCGCCGCTCGCGGCAGCCGCGCACGCGCACGACGGCACCCGTCACGTGTAGTGCACCGGCTGCCCTGGGCAGGCCGGCGACCTTGACGATCTGCGTCCGATACGGCCCGAGGATGGTGCTCTCCGCGTAGGCTTCAAAGTCCGCGCCGTCCGTCTCGAGCTGGACGCTCTCTATTTCCACTTCGATATCGTAGGGGTTCTGCAACGTCAGCTTGAACGTGGCCGGCTCCTGCGCGACCAGGATCTGCTCCACGGCGGCCTTTGCCGACGGCTTCAGGAACGAGTTGTGAATAAACGGGTCCACGTCCTGCGACGTCCGCGCCGCCGCCTTGCCGGGCAGCTCGCTCTTGGTGTGCGCGACCGGCACGCAGGGCGGCGGTGCCGGCTCGAGCTTGACGCCGCGCACCAGAAACTCGTCCCAGTATTCGGCCACCATTTCGCCGAAGCCCAAGCGCCGCGACAAGCTCGACGTCTTGGCAATGTTGGTGACGAGGCGCACCTGCTCGTCCTTGGAGATGATGGGTGCGGCGTCCTCGCGGCGCGGGCCTGGGGCGGTGCCGCTCCCAGCCGTCCGGAGCAGGTCGCTCGAGAACTTTAGCACGCCCGCAAAGTCTGGGAGCGCCTCAGAGAAGTTGATGCACGCCCGCAGCAGGTTGAGCTTGGCAGCCGGCAGGCCAAAGAGGCGAGACGTAGCCTGCGCGCGAATGCGGGCGGTTGCTGCGGCATCGGAGTCGTCGATGTCGGACGACGGTGCTGCCGATGCCGCCGCCGCCGCCGCCGCCGCCGCCGTGGACGACGGCTTGGTGGGGTCGAACTCCACGACGCCGTACGTCTTGAGCAGCATGCCGAGGAATGCGTCCACGCCCGACTCGATGTCGCCCTCGGCCAGGTCAAGCGCGGCAGCACCGTTGGTGTGGCCAGAGTGCACGCCGTTCTGGGTCACCAGCCCTGCCGCCGGGTGGATGCCCATCTCGGCGGCGCCTTTTGTGCGCGCCTCGACGAGGCCGCCGATCAAGACGGAGATCAGCTCGCGCACGACCATGGCCTTCTTGCGCTGGTAGCCGAGGCGGCCGAGGACGGACGCGATGCCGCTCAGAATGACGATGCGGTCCACCGTCGTCAGCAGCTCCGTCGTGGACGAGGGGAACGCGCGGAAGAGCGTGCTCGTGATCTGCGCGCGGCTAGGCACGACGGCCAGCCGCGGCGACGTGGACAGGATCTTGCCGGCGCCGCCGACCTTGCCGTCCACGACCATCTCGAGAAACTGGCGGCCCACGACGCCGTCGGCTGCGTGCAGGGCGGCCGTGATGTTGCAGAAGCGGATCGTCGCCTCTGCGAGCGGCAGCGGGGGCAGGTGCTCTCCGGATATGCGCGCGTAGAGCCCGGATATGCGGTCCAGCAGGTCGGGGAGAGCCAGCTGGAAGTGGCGCAGCCACCGGGGCTGGCTCGGGTTGGCTTTTTCTGCGGCCGCCTCCTGCGCGGCGGCGGCGGCGGCAGCGGCGGATCCCTTTTCGGGCGGCGGAAGACACACAGTGGGCACTTGAAACTCGATATCGGCCCAGGACAGCAGCAGCAGGCAGATGACAATCAGCTCGAGCGCCTTGCCGTGCCACAGGTGGTCGTTGATGGAGCGCGACACGATGGCCCCGTCGATGAGCTCCTTGAGGGCGTCGGTCCAGCGGCCTGCCTGCAGGTACAGCGACGCCACCACAATGGTCACGCGACTCTTGCCCTTATTGCGCCAGCGCTCGTTGAGCCCGCCGGGGCCGAAGCCCTGCACCGAGATGCGGTCCTGGCTCTGCGAGCGGTGGCCGTCGCTGGTCTCCAGAGGCGACGTGGCCCGGTCGGGGCTGGACATGCTGCTGCCGCCTCCGGCTGCTATGTCGTCGAACGTGGTCGCAGGGCCGGAGAGGCCGCTGCGCACAGGGGTTGAGGGACGACCCGGTGTGGACCCGGCGCTGCCGGACCCAAACGACGTGGCGCCCTTGAAGGGGACGGGCATGGACATGCGCGCCTGGGACCGGTCCAAGGACGAGATGCCGCTTGCGGAGCTGGACCGGTGGGTCGGGAGCGTATACTGCGAGTTGCGGCGCGAGACCGTGGCGGAGCTGCCTGGGTCGTCAAAGCCGGACCCGCTGGGGTGTCGAAACGCAGAGGCCGACTGGCCCGGAGACTCAATGTACGACATGGCCTCAAACGACCGCGCCAGCGTGTTCATCTCGGCGAGCAGCAGGGATGAGACGTCCGCCATCACCGTCTTCATGGTGGTACGCTTCGACTGCTCGACGGGGGGGACAGTCGCGATGCCCTCAGGAATCGGGATGCTTGGCGCATCCGGGGTGGGCACGTAGTCGAAGATGAGCACGCGGTGAACGAGCACCTTGGTGTAGGTGTCGCGGAGCTCCTCCAGCTCCTGGTAGAGGGTGCGGATGTTGCGCTCTTCGACGGACCGGCCGCCGGCCGACTGGCGCTTGTTGCCGAAAGCGACGCTCCCGATCGTGGCGCCATCGGCCAGGGCCAAGATGACGAGCGGCTCGCGGTAGAGATCGAAAGGAGACAGGGCCAGGTGGGAAGGCTGGGGCACGTGCGTGGTGAGGTCGTAGAATATGACGCCAGCTGGAAAGGCGAGGGGGTTGAACATGTCTAGACGGTTAGTGCCAGCAAAAACATAGACTGAAAAGCAATCCTGCGCGGTTGAACCTACTCCGATTTGGCCGGCTGTCGGCAGTTATGTCGCGCAGCTGGACAGCATGTTCGCTGTTGAGCCGCTCGATGAACGACGCAAAACGGTCGCGGCGGACGGGGCCGATGGGGAGGACCAAGACCTTGACCTGTGCCGGCGAGATAGGGAGAAAGGGGTCGGACCGCGGCATCTTGGGCGCCAGGCGCTGGCCCTAAGGCGCAAAAACACTTTGTATTAGGCTTTCCAAGTAGCGACTGGACTGGGAAGATGAATGCAGAGAGAGAAGCCAAGCTATGCTAAAGGAGGCATATCGAGGATGCCAGCGAGCGACGGAAAACGGAGAAGAAGAGGAGGACAAAAATGAGTGCTAGAGCTTGATTTCAAATGGGAAATGGCTTCACATTCAACACAGATCAATAGAGACAAAAGATAACACAGTGAGAGTTGCTGCAAGAAGAGATTCTCGAGGGGGCGCGACGTGGACTTTTGCGATGAGGTCGCAGAAAGGTGCCAACTCACCGCGAAGTCGACTTGCCCATACTGATCGACGGTTTAGCACGTGGCCCGAGCGTTGGGGGGGGCCAGGCAGTTGTTTTAGGAGGCTTCGCTATGGGATTCTAGCGTAGTAAGCTTAGGGGGTCCATGCCCCTGAAAGGTACTTATAGTGCTCCACACAGGCTATTCGCCTTCTGTAAATAAATACGGTACAGTAATAGAAGAGCTCTTCGTGGCACGCTACGAAACAAAATGTCGAGGCAAAAGCATTGTTTCTTTCTTTTTACAAATCCAAAGTTCCTGTAAATTGTATCGTGATTCTGATCTACCCGGTAGAAATTGCGGCCGCCCTAATCCAGAGGGCATACCCGACCTTTACTGGCTCGCTTCCATCTCAGCCTTGAGCCACTCAGGCAGCGCGGGCGGCGCCTCCCAGCCGTCCAGGAACGACTCGACGGCCACGCCGGGGCCGGCCGGCTTGGCGTAGATGGCGGTCACGTACCAGGCGGTCTCACCGCTGCGGATGGTGTGCTGCAGCGTGGGGATGACGGTGCGGCTGTGGATCAGGTTGGAGTTGGGGTCGGCGTTGACGAGGTTGGCCTCGCGGGCGACGGCGGTCTCGAGCGAGCGGATGCCGACGGCGCCGGCGTCGCGGCAGACGGCAAAGGCGCCCTCGTGGCCGCGGGCCCAGCCGATTGGCGACTCGGTGTCGTAGTTGCCGATGATCTTGGGCCGCGTGCCCTCGCCGCGCGCCGCGTCGTACAGGTCGAGGTAGCGCCCGTCCTGCGCGTTCTCGTTGTGCACGGCAAAGGCGCCGTCGGCCGTCATGATGGCGCGCTGCGGCGCGCCGCTGACCACGTCCGCCACGGTGAGGCGGTGCACGCGCAGGTGCCAGTTGGGCGCGGCCTCCGTCGGCGGGATCAGCGTCGTGCGCACCGCCACGTCCGGGAACGGCGTCCACTCCGACACCAGCACGGCCGTGCCCGGCCGCTCCTCGATGGCCGCGTACGTCGACAGCCGCCGCGTCTTCCAGTACTCGCCGCCGTCGTCCGACAGGCCCAGCTGCGACGCCAGCGCGTACTGCTCCAGCGTGAACAGGCCCGGCGGCACCGAGTAGCCGAACGCGCTGCTGTACGCGAAGCCGCCGTACTTTGCGTGTGTGCCCTTCATCGGGTAGCTGCAGGCCTGGCCCGACGACAGCAGCATGCAGTGGCCGCCCAGGTTGCTCGTGATGTGACCGGGCTGCGGCAGCGACTTGACCGCCGGGATGGCCGGCCAGTGGTTCTCCTCCTCCGACGTCCAGAACGGGTGCGTCTCGGGGACGGCGAGGCAGATGAACGCCAGGCACGCCCAGTACTGCGCCGAGAGTTAGCATGAATAAGCACTGCTTCAAGATAGAGATACCGGTGCGATGTGAGACTTACGGGGCTGCCGGGGCTGTTGTAGTTCTCAGCCATCTGTGGGTGTCTGTTAGCGGATTGCCAAACCGAAATACCTTATTTTCCTCAGTGGGAGACATTGGAGACGTCATGTACTTACATACATGTTTGGATACGAGTATCCAACCGTCAGCGTGCCCGACGGGCTCCACATCTGGTCCTGCGTCTGCCAGAATCGCAGATGCCGCAGCACGATGCCCTTGACCATGCCCCAGGTCAGCGGAGCCGGCAGCTCGACGTCGGCGTACGCCAGGGCGCCCCAGAACGACACCATGGCAAAGCGGTAGCCGACGCTCCGGCCGAAGGGAATGGATCGGCCAACATCGTCGTAGTAGTGTGCAAGGTCGAGGGCGCAGAGCTGGGCGCGCTTTTTGAACTCGGCTGCTCGCTCAGGGTCGTCTTGGCCGGCAAGCTTGGCGTACAGCAGCTGGAGAAAGTGAATGGCAAAACTGGAGGAGTAGTAGTCCATTTCTGCATAAGAAGACGCATTTGTTAGCTAAGCACATCAAATCGTAGCACTGTCAGAGGTAGAAAGAAAGCTTACGATGAATGCCCTCGGGACCATCGTTGGACCAGCCGCCGCCGCGGTAGAAGGTGTCGAGATGGCGGATATCACTGTCCAGGCGTTCCTGCGAGAACTTGCCGCCGTTCTTCTTGAGGCCAAGGTTGGCGAAGACGCGGAACCAAAGCCAATTGGTGTTAGGCATGCTAATAAAGTCAGCGGACGAATTGCCTCTAGAGAGCATATGTCAAAACGCACTTCTTCTCATTGATCGAGTTTCCCAGCCAGTTCTCTACGTTCTCTCTCTCCTTGGGCGAGAACGATTCCCAGAAGACGGGCGCAACCGCCAATGCGTAGCCTTGCCTCAGTTAGCAGCAGCAACTACAAGCAGCCAAAGCAGGCCCCTCGTTCTACCTACCCAGCGGGCACATCTCCACCATGCGCTGGTCGTTGTCGCGGGGGAATCCCCAGAACTCCGGGTTGGTCGGATCGGTGCCGGACTTGAGCCCCTCCACCCACCACTCCGTCCCGTGGTACTCGCCGCCGCCCGCGAGCAGACACGCCAGACCCCACAGCGGGCGGCAGATGCCCTCCACTTCGGAGGCCGTCTGGTCAAACCGCACGGCCGTGGCGCCGGGGCAGCGGACGCGGGCCTTCTTGGGTGAGAAGAACGGCTCGAGGGGATCTAGCAGGGTGCGCAGCAGCTCTTGGACGGAGGCGCGGTCAGTCAGGCGGACCTGGGCGAACGGATGCACTCCATTGTAGCCCAGGACGAGGCCTGTTTGGTGGGTCATGGTGAGAGGATATTAAGACAAGGCAATTGTTAGATGCGAGCACGATGCAGTCACAGGTAACTACTATCCAATTCGGTTCTTGCTGGGAAGGAAGATGAGGCGTTTGGGGAAAAGGCAGAGGATCAAGAAGAACACAACGAGGACAGAGAGAAAGCGATTGGATGATACAGAGATCTGAGAGGGGAAAAGAGGAGGAGCGGGAACGAGACGGCAGAAACTGTCTGAAGGGAGACGCCTCAAACGGCAAGCTTTTGCTTGTGTGAGGAGCTCTTATATCAACGATGTTATATCAAAGAGGGGGGGATGGGTCGTGTCCTGTTCCCGTCTCTCGTGTATTGTCAGAGGCCTGGCCCTTTTCTACTTGGGTGAAGATATTAAATGAGCTCCGATATCCAATTCCGCGCCGAAAGGTGTACACCCGTCCGATCTACAATATAAATAGACATGCACGTCTCGTACACCCAGACTCGCTCCAAACCTTTTTCTCGTGGCTTATCCTGGGCTTCTCGCTTCTCTGAATTATACCGAGCTGCGCGTGGGGTTCGCAGTCCGATTTTAGCTCCGGTTGATCGGGCCACTATTTGGGGCACATCTTGGACTAAAAAGGAGAGCATCAAACCCTCTTTCTGAACTTAGACGGACTTTTGCCGGTAGAGTCGGTGCAGAAGTGGGTAGAAAGAATGGGGAATAGGATGTTTAGTTGGAGGTTTGAGTCCTCTCATGATTGGCGGCTAATTGTTATCCCCATGGCGCAAGCGTGAAGGAAACGGTCGAGCTAAAAGGAGAGAGAGCTGCTAACGACGGAAAATTCGAGGTTCCCAAGCCAAGGGGATACTCTGGGATTAAAGAGAGGAAGAAGAGGGGGGCAGCGAAGAATGTGTGTCCAGCGGGTTTGGATTGGAGAAGTGGTGGAGAACAGATAGACGTGCACAATTTTCAGCAGAAAAAAAAAAAAACATGTAAGATGCGGCTAGAATGCCATGTACTAGAAATCGAGCAGCCCGGCTGAGAGGCATTTACGGGAGGACCGCTTTCTTGGGCGAAACATAGTAGCGGAACATTTTGATAATGCTGTTGTGATCACCATAGTAGACGTCATTGTGTCATATATTGCAGATTTGTGCCGGTATGCTGTATAATACTGAACTATCGACTGGTATATAGAACCTTTCCATACCTCCTTGCTGTGATTTGGCCATGACTGCCCTGAAAAGAAGACGCCGGTCCTCAGTCCCTCTCAAAAACGCCGCGAAAATGCCCAAGAAACTTTTGAAAGCAGCATAAACTACGCATCGAGTTCGCTCTTCATCATATGCTGTACGAAGACACATAGTACTTCAAATAGAGCGCCGTTAGCACGTGGAATTTTTCCGGGCCAAATAAGGCCCCTCCACCACCGTTTCTATTCTTCTTGGAGGGGAAGTAGTTACTCACAGTAATCGAACTCATGTCGTCCGCGTCATCCAGTTCGTCCGGCTGCGAGACGTAGACGTGCAGGATCAGCGCGGTGCCGTCGATAAAGCAGGCGATCACACGGCCGTCCAGGCGGCCGACGCTCAGCACGCGGCTCCAGTCGCGGCCGTCCACGCGAACAGTGGCAAACTTGTCCGGACCGGCCTCGCGGTACAGGGTGCTGGGGTGCTCGGCGAGCGGCACCTGGAGGGCCTCCTCGTTCATGGAGGGGTTCTCCAGGTCGTTCCAGACCGTCTCGACGCTGAGCGCGTCGGTCACGAGCCGCAGGCGCAGCATGCCATACATGTTAGCGCTGAGCTCGAGCTTGGGGCTGCTGCCGACGCCGCCGCTGCCCCCCCCTCCGACTGCAGACGTGGATGGAAACAGCCCGCCGCCCATCGACGACGACCCGCCGCCACCGCTGCCCGAAGTCGTGTGCGCCAGCTTGGTGAAGCGGTCGGATACAGCCTTGAGCTGCAGGAGCGGCGGCAGGACGATGTTGACATCTGCCTCGGGCACGGCGGGCTCCAGCACGCTGTCCATTGCCTCGGCGGCCATGACGCGCACGGGCATGTCTTGGATGACCGTCTTCTCGCGCTCGCGCTTGACGGTCAGCTCAAGTGCCTCTTCGCGCTGCTGAGATGCGTCGTCAAATGCCGCCTCGCCAAACGTGCTCTCTCGGCCGCCGTAGTATCCAACGCGCCGTCCGCCCGCACCGCTGCCCCCGCCGCCCCCGCCCATGCTGCCTGCACCGCCAGAGCCGCCGCCAAATCCACCGAAGCCGCCAAAGCCACCGCCCCGCGGATTTGTCATTGTGTGAATGGTCATGGACAGGACGGGCACGCCGTCGCGTTTCGTCAGGCGGAGCATGGCGTCCGTGCTGTTCAGGGCGGACTTGAGGGCGCGCTGCAGCGACGCAAGGGTGATCTCGATATTGATGGCATTATTGACATTTAGGGACTGGATGTTGTACTCGTCAAAAAGGAAATCCCTGTGAAATGTTCTGCAGAGACGGTTGTTAGCATATGCATTTCTTTCCAGTCCATCATGTTTGTTTGATGCGGGAATTGGTGTATGCGAAAGGGTGGGGAGCAGAAGAACAGGAAGGTGGTGAGACGCACGCCCATACTTGAGAGCCCTTGTCTGGGACTACAATGAACCGGACCAAATCATCTTCGAGACGGATCCATACGATCTTCTCAAGCGTGTGGAGCGCAGCAATCAGTTCTAATGGGGGAAGAAAAGACAGGAGGATAAAAGTCAGCTGCCGCCTGTGGACATGCATTGAAAGGAATATGGTGAGCCAATTTACTGGAAAAGGTTCGGATATTGCGAAGCTCTGCTTTGAACCTCATCTTTGGCCTGTACGAGCAGAAAATCGAGATCTGCACTGGGTAGACCCCGTGTGTAGAGCGGCAGCGTTGTCCTGAAGCAGGCTGGGGGAACCGGTGCAGAGTCAAAAAATAGAGCGGAGAAAGATTTAAAGTGTTTATTAAAATAAGACAGATGCGACGACGCGACTCGACTCTATGCTACGGTGGAAGTCGCGGTAACAGTGGAGCTGTGCGGGGTATATTACTTGCTGCTCTCCTGCTGTAGCAGAGCAGATTGCCAAGTTGGGAAAGGGCTAGGCAAGAGCTGCCCCGCACCTACTACCGAGTAGCTCTTTCCCTACGTAATGGTTACAGAACATCGCTCGTGCCTTTTGCATTAGGCAGTTGTCGTTATGTGTATTATTAGATATGTCGTTAACTATTTCCTAGACGAGCAACTGCAATATATGGAGAACGGAAAATGGAAAGGAAAACGTCAAGGAAAGAATGAGGGAAAGGCAGAAGGAAAGAGCGAGAAAGAGTTTCAGCTACCTATTACAAGAAGAACGGTGGTCTGTCTGGAAAAACAAGAGACAAAAAGAAGATTTCTCAAAGACATGGATGAAAAAGAAGACAGTATTCCACATAAATAAAAAGCAAGCAAACCCAAAGCACAAGCCAAAATGAAGAGTAATGGTTTCTTCTTCCTCTTCCTCTGTTCTCTCCCCTCCTCCGCCCCTCACCCGGAACTGCTCACAGCTCGTGTGCTAGTCTAGCCTTCCGTAGCGCAGCTTAATAGTGAGCCCAGCCCTGGAAAGGAAGCTCTCTTGCCGGATCGGTGCGCGGCTCCTGCTCCGCCCACCATCCGCCAAATGCCGTGCCGTGGATCCTACGCCACCGCTCCCAGTAGGCCGCTTTGGCGTTGGATTCTTCGGCAGAGAGAGCGCGTGCGCTGCCCGGAGCAAACATGCGCAAGGCGAGCCCCGCAGCACGGCCCATGATGGAGGGGCTGGACGAGGAGCCGGCGATATCTCCTGTGAGCGACTCGTCTCGGTTGAGAAAGAGAAAGCAGTATGAGCAAGCGGTGTCGAGCGTAGGCTTATCCGGAAGCATGAGGGACGACGTGGGCGATGCAGCCTTTGGCGAGGAGGGGCCCGGGAGAGAGGACAACGAGGGCAGCGAGGAGGAGGAAGAGGCAGGTGAAGAGGCTGAGACCGAAGAGACGGAGGATGACGGCGAGGGCGGTACCGGTGTTTTTGCCCGGCTGCGACGGCGGCTGTGGCGGCTACTCCCTCCTCCGCCGGCGGCGGCGGAAGTAGCATGGGAGGGTGATTTGGACTCCGAGCGCGATGTCACACGGACGACGGCGGACAGTACGGCTTGCTTGGCCAGAAGCCGGCTACTCCTGCGGCGCTGGAAGCGACTGGACGAATCTTCCGGATTGTCCCCTTGTTCTCTTGCACTTTCATCAGCCCCCCTATCGCTGTTGTCCTTATCAGAGCCCGGGGGTGGAGAGATTGTTGGCAGAAACGGGTGACCGCAGATGTGGAGCATCGGCTGGCGGCACATGGGACACGCCGGCTGCTCGGCCATGCCGAGCCAGTTCTTAACGCAAAAGGAGCCGAAGCTATGGCCGCAGGGCAGCGTTGCCCAGGTTTCGACGATCGCCTCGGGGGTTTCGGTGCCGACGGGGACATGGCAGATGGGACAAGGCTCGGGCGGCAGCTGCGGCTTTTTCCCTCTATCGTCGTCCATCTCGCGATCGTCCACCACGGGGGAGGTTGTGTTTGTAGTTTTTAAACTGAGGCCCAGGAGGGGCAGCTTTGCTCGAATCTTGCTCATCGTATTCTGAAGTAATGGACCGACGAGCCGTCTGTGTGCGTTGGCGGCAAAAGAAGCGTCTGTTTGTCGATACACAAAGAATTGCTCATAAAAAAGAGGGGGTGTCCAGGAAGCTGGGAGCCAAGGTCCAGGATGACGAAACAAGTTCCTGTGTTTCTCCCTTTATTTTTATTTTATTTTTATTTTTTTAATTCTTTAATTCTTTATTTTCATCTTCTCTTCACACAGTGAACGACGCAAAAGATTGAGAATAGGGCTCTGGCGTTGGAACAATGTTAGTTTCTCTCTCCAGCGGGATAAAAGAACAGTGTGGGAGCTTTAGTGTCAGACGACAAAAATATAAGTGCAAGGGAGGGGGAATCTCTTGATGGGTGACATGTGCAGTGTGCGCAGTAGTGTGATGATATGCCAGCGATGTAAGACAACGAAATAAAGAAGAAACAGTCCGAAGAAAACGAAGAGATCGGCGGATCAGATGTGGTTGGGTGTGCTGGAGCAGATAAAATAAATCAAGACAAGAAGAAAAGTCATGGAATCAGGCCGGTAAGGCAGGGAGGAGTGGGCAAGTTGTTAGGCAACACCAACTTTCGGCTGCACGTGGGCTGCTTTGGGGGGGGGGGGGTCTTAGTTGACCCAAGGATTGGTTCGTCGTGAGTGAGACCTGAGAGAACGAAGAACAGAAAATGACGGAGAGAACTACGATGGACAGGTCATACCCTGGGCCGGAAGCAAGAAGAGAGAGAGAGGGCATTAAAGTCCTACCTGAAGGGCGGTGCCCGGCGGTGGTGGTGAATAATAAGTACAGCTTCGCGAAGACGATCTGCGAGCTGCGCAGTTGCCAGCCTTGCGCTGGTGTTAGTGTCGGCCCCGGTGTTTAGCTTCTTCTGGTGTTGGGGCTTTTCTTAGTGATTATCAGGCTACCGCTCCCTTCGTGAGGCGACACCGCGGGCCGCTGAGTATAAGAGGGAGCGCCTTTTTCTTAAACACGCCCTTAGCAAACAGAAATGCTTCCCCCCGCAGGAACAGGGAAAACGGCGGCGCCAAATTCCTGGCTTTTGGGGGATACCGATTGCTTCGCACACCACAGCGCAGCAAAAACGGTCTCCTGCGGTCTAGCATCTGGTCGGCCGTACTTTTCTTTACGCCTTACGAGGTGCGTCTCACGCCACACATGGGCCAACGATAGAAGAGGTTGGCCCGGGATGACCCAGTTACAGGCAACAGTGCTTTGTCTAGTATGAGGTGTTCTTCGTTGATTCGCCGAATGGGCGCAGATATCGTACACAAAATGAGCATGGCAGTGGCTCCTAAACGCTTAAAGGCGGGGGGAAATGCACATGGGGGTGGACAAAGGAAAAAAAAAGAAAGAAAGAAACCAGATGAGATCCAAGCATGGGCTCCATATGCATGAGATAAAAAAAAATGACATGAAGAAAAAAGAAAAGAAAAAGGAAAGACGGAAGACTACCGGTCGCTATCTTGGCCGCTCTTCCTCCTCGTCGCTATCGTCCATAAAGCCCTGTTCTAAGCTGAGGGATGCGTGTTAGTTCCCGCTGCTGTCCAAGCCATCAGAGTTTCACGAATAGGGGTGGGGGGAGCGCGGCTAGGAGGCACGAAAAAGAGAAGGAATGCTTACTCTCTGCTCAGTCGTCTTGTGTCGTACACGGCGCCGCCGCGCGGCAGCTCGTGCCGCCGGATGCGGTCGCGGCTGATGTGGCTCAGCTCTTCGCCCTCTTCGCCGCCCGGAAGCCCAATGGTGTGGCCGTCGACGTCGTCGTCGTCCTGCTCCTCGTCTGACAGCATGTCGGAGTCGTGCTGGGCGGCCGACTGCCGAAAGCCGAGGATGCCGCCCAGCCTCGTAGGGAGATGGCTGCCGATGCCCGTGTCGCCGCCGTTCTGGGCGACGCGCTGCCGCCACGTCGTGGTGGCGAAGAACCGGCCGATGGCGCCCTGCACGCGGTAGCGAAACGACGACGTCTGGTTGGAGATGGTGTCGAGCGGGAGGTAGTGGCTGTAGCGGTTGCGGTAGTGCTGCCACGCGGGGATGACGGCGAAGCTGAGGAGCAGGTAGGCGAGGAGGGCGATGACGGCGGGGACGAGGAGCGTCTGCCGTGCCGGGGGGGGGTCAGTCAGTCAGCCGTCGGCGAGCCGCCGTAGAAGGAGAATGGAGTTGAAAATTGGGAGACTGTTCTATCTCACCTTGATCACTGATAACGTGGCACCCATGGCGGGCTAGTCTGAGGAGCGAATGGTCGACAAAAGGCCGTTAAGAGACACAGAAGAGAGATGCTTGCGCGTCCTCTGGGAGTGAAAGATTAAATGACCATGCGAAGACTCGCGACTTTTTTCTTCGTAGCAAGGGAAATATTCGCTGTTGTAGAAACCCCTAATCCTAATTCGACACAGAAAGGTGCTCAGCACAGAGAAGCGATCTGGTCGCTGCTGCTCTCCTCTTTCAGACGTCACGACGATGATGCAGATTGCGTGTCTTGTGGAGCGAAGCCGAGAAAAGCGAAACCACATATATTACAATTAGCCCGCCGCTTGCCCCCATTCTGCAGTGCTCGCATCCACCATTCGTGCTGTATTACTCGTAAGCTGCGTGTTCTCAGAGCAGCTAATTCGGCCGAGGTCAAGCCACTGTAGCAAGCCACTTTATGCCGTAAGCCACCGCCCAAGACCATGCAGCCATAGATAGCGTCGGCTCCCCAGACGGGCGCTGATTTAAGTTTTCAGGGCAGCCAGGTTCGGTTTTGACAAGTGTGTTGCGCAGAATGCTTTCTTCTTTTCTCTCCTGAGCTGTCTGTTTATATTCCTTTTATTTGCTGCCATGCCTTCCGGCGGTGTCCGCCATAGAGTGCTCGAGGAGCTTACATAACATGTTACAATTACACAAATTACCGCAGTGGGCGGCACTAGGAACTTTCTTACTCGATGGATATGCCACAACAGCTCCTAACCGTCCTAGCCATCACTGCGCTGGAGCCGTTATCCGACAATTCTGTAGCCCTTTGAAGTAGCATACCACAGCGGCGTGCGGCCCTCCTGGTCTACCAATGTGGCGTCGGCGCCACTGTCTAGAAGAAGCTGTATGACGGACTTGTTGCCATATCTTGCGGAAGCCCATGACAGCGGCGTCCGGCCCCCGAGATCCGCCGAGTCGACGTCCGCGCCCTTGCTGAGAAGCAGGTGCACATTGTTCTGGCTCCTTCCTGCGGAAGCCCACAACAGCGGTGTGCGGCCCCAGCGGTCCACAGATCTGATGCTGGCACCGTTGTCAAGAAGAAGCTGCACGGCAGCCTCGCTGTGACGCCCTTCGGAAGCCCACGACAGCGGCGTCCGACCCCGCCTATCCGCCAGGTCAATGCCGGCGCCGCTTTTGAGAAGTAGTCGTATGATATCGCACTTGCCGGACTCGGACGCCCATGACAGTGGCGTACGGCCCTGGTCATCTACGGAATCTATGTAGGCACCTTTGTCAAGAAGCACTCGTGCAAGCCCCTCGTAGCCATGCTTGGAAGCCCACCACAGCGGCGTCCGGCCCTGCTTATCCGCCGCGTCGGTATTCGCACCACTGTCGAGAAGCAGCTGGATGGTCCGCCTATGGCGGTATTTAAAGGCCAGCAAAAGCGGTGACTGGCCGTCTGCGTCCACCGATTCGATGTTGGCGCCGCTGCGGAGAAGTAAACGTACGACTGCGTCGTGCGCTTCTAATGCTGCCGACGAGATTGGCGTCAGGCCGTACTTGTCCGCAGATTCAATGTTTGCGCCTTTGTCGAGGAGGAGCTGCACAACTTCTTCACGCCCTTTCCAGGACGCCAAAAGCAGAGGCGTGTTTTTAGCGCTGCTCGTGGACTCGATGTCGGCGCCCTGTTCCAGAAGGAGCCGTACGACTGCTTCGTGCCCTTTCCTGGCTGCCCACAACAGCGGCGTGTTGCCCTCATCGTCCGCCAGCTCGGTGCAGGCGCCATGAGCAAGGAGGACTCGTACGACTTCCTCGTAACCTCCCTTGGCTGCCCGCAGAAGAGGGGTCTCGCCGTCTGCGTCTGCCGGATCGGCGTTGGCACCTTTTTCGAGAAGGCGTCGCACGACATCCTCGTGCCCTCCCTTGGCAGCCCGGAAGAGCGGTGTCTGCCCGCTGTGGTCAGTCGAATCGGCATTGGCACCCTTGTCGAGAAGGAGTCGCACGATTTCCCCGTGCCCTCTCTGGGCTGCCTGCAGAAGCGGCCTCTGGCCGCTGCAATCTACCGCTTCGGTGTCGGCACCCTTGTCCAGAAGCAGCTGCACCGCTGTCGCGCGTCCTGCCGTGGCAGCATAATGTAGCGGCGTCCTGCCTTCGGAGTCTTCTGCGTCGATTTCTGCTGCGATTTCGTCTTCCCTCCGCAGGATGGCCTGCAGTAACCCGACCAATTGGCGCTTTGACGCAATATGCAACAGCCGGGCGCCCTCCCGTGCACCATCAAGCTTTTTCGTTGTCCACCGTTCTCTTTCCTGGCAGACATGGCGCCATCTCTCCACAAGATAGTTGGATGGCCAGCTGAAAAGCTCCAGAAGGTCCTCTTGTGGCACCTGGGAAGCATCGCACTGCTCCACGTGTATCAGCCACGAAGCTGCGGCGTAGTCTAAGAAGGGTAGGCTAAAATCTGAGTGCGCTGTGTACCGAGCAATTTCCTCCATTGCCAAGTAGCGGATGCAGATCCTGGACAGCCGAAAGTGTGCCATCCCAATTACATTACCGGCTGACGCAAAGCGACTGCTCAGGACCAGCAGGCCTTTTTCAACAAAGAAGTCCTTGACAGACTGGTGGATGAATTGGACTGCCCCTATAAGGGTGGCCACCTCGACAAGACCGCAGCTGAGCGTCTGAACTTGCCTTTTAAGACGGTCGTTGTCGGCTACGTACTCGTCATCGTTTTGACATTGATGCAGTGATCGATGAGGGCAGTCGACGTCGATCACCATGGCCCATCGCAGCTCGTATATGGACAGGGCGTACGTGGCAAAACAGACCCACTGGATTAATTTCAGGGAAGCCGGCTGCATGGTCTGCACGAGTCCGCTATACAGCTCATCGAGCTCGGGGGGGAGGGCATAGACCACCGCTTTGATCTTCCCCAGGGTGGCGCCCTCGCGGTCGAGGTCCAGGACCTTGTTTACCACGAGGCGCGCCCACATAAACACGCCAGCGGCACGTTCCGTAACAAGAGCTGGGATCTCCGTTGATGTTCTCGAACGAAACTCGGCCAGCTGGTCATCTACGAATGTCGAAATATCGTACCCATTTTCATCCTCCGGGCATATTTCGAGAGCACCGTCTAGGTCCAAGATGGGATAGTGACGGCAAGAAAAGCAGACGCGAAATAGTTGGACGCCAGAGGGCAAAGACGGAATATCCTTTAACAGCCACTTAAACATCGTGATAAGACTGATCGCCGCCTCCTTGCCGCACTCGTCCAACGCGTCGACAAACAACCACACAGAGTGCGTCTGCAGGATCTTCGAAAGAGACAACCGCAGAAAATCCCGTAGTTCGTCTTCATACCATTCCCACCGTACGCCCGGGTCGCCAACGTCCTTGCTCCTTCTCTCAAAGGCGTCGACAAGATCCAGCAGCACGTCGGGCGAATGGCTCAAGATCTGATGAAGGAGCGATCGCAAAAGACCGAGAGGCGTTCTCTGGAGTTCGTCGCCACGGCCGTGGAAGAAAAACGAAAGGAAAACAGCGTTCTCGTCCGCTTCGTGTTTCTCGAGAGCATGCCTCAGCAATGTTGACTTTCCAGAGCCCGGCTTTCCCTTGATCCAAAGTAGGCCTCGATCCTCGGCAGCCCACGTGCGGTACGTTTGGTGTTGAAGCAGCCACTTGCAGGTTCCCGTGAGGGCAGGGTCAATATCGTGGAAGCGGTCATTCATTCGTGGAAAGGCTAGCGATCTTAGGCAATCCTGCAACTTCTTTCGCGCAGATTCCATTTCAAATCGGTTTGGAGCTTTTAAAGATGTGTTTTAGCCGAGTACCACATACTCTACAAAGGCCATCGGCCTAGTGATCCTTACCGACGTGCAGCACCCACCGCCTCACCTCCCCGACCAACCTCTTAAATCCATTGTCTTCCGCAGAGGCAAACCGGACCATTTCCCTGTGGTCCGCATGAATGCTGATGGGGACATGGCCCTCGAATATGGCGGACTCTTTGGACACGACCACTCCGACGACAGGCAGCGGCAGTTCTTCGTAAAAGCATGCAATCTTGATGCTCTTCCTGCCCTCGTTCTCCAGCTCTCGTATCATGTTTGCAAAGCGGACTTGTATCGACTGGAGATGCTGGCTATCCCTTTGTAACACATCCAACAGCTTTGTGTTCGCCGACTTCACGAGGCCCAGAGCAGAAGCAGGCATCTTCGCCCAGTCTGCCATCCAGGATCCCCTATGAGGGGTTCCCATGAACGCGACACCTCTGGTGCACTCAAAGATGCCACGCAGATAGGTATTTGGATGATTGCGCGAGAGGAGAAGGGCTTCTTTGCAGACGAGACCGCCCAGGCTGTGGGCAACGAATATGAGAGGGCGGGTCGACGCATCGCAGTCTTCGCGGTCCGTCGTCAAGTCGACGAGCAGGTTTGTCGCATGGTCCTCCAGCTGGTTCGTCGACGCGGCGGACTTTCGCACGACGTATGCATCGTAGCCGAATGTGAGTATGCGAGCCGTCTCGAGCTTTAGCGGAAGGAGAGTCTTTGGCCACGGCTCGCCCCCTCCGGCAGCCCAGGTGCTCTCTCTGTCCCCGGCCAGGCCGTGGACAAAGCAGATGTCGACCGTGGCTTCTGGGCACTCGTGGAGCACCTTGACGCCGTCGGGGAAGGCGGCGTGCAAGGCAGGACTTGTCTCGGTCCGCGAGTGCGAAGTGGGCTGAAGTGGGCGGCTCGCTGCTGGCTGAGGACTGGGTACGGTCTTCCGCTTGTAGCGCTTAAGAAATCGACCCATCGTGAGAGCTCTGAGATATGCAGGGCATGACGCTCGCAGCAAGAGGAGCCAGCAATTGCATCTCGTCGACAAAAAAGCGGAAAGCCATCGATCTACGATGGCGGCCAAATGCGAAATCCCATGGGTGGGGTGAAGAGAAAGGTGAGGCTGAGGCGAGGCTGACCTGGACATCAGTCACCAATAGGGCGGAGCGGGATGATGAGCGCCAATATATAGGTGCCGGGACGGGGAATGGTGCACACCGTGCACCTAGATAACCCCCACTGCACCGCTCCTACACACTTATACACATGCGTTAAACCGGCAACAACCGGTATTCCTTTTTAATAGCCAGAAGCTGTGAATAGCTTGTTATTCCACGGGAGAAACATTGCAGGAAACATCAAGAAATGCTAAATGAAGCATCGAAAGGAACATCGAAATTAAACTTATCACAGAGCAAATATAGAAAAGAAATAAAATACAGAAAGAAACGCAAGAGATATTGAAAGCAATAATTACGATAGAATTAGCAAGAAGTAACGGTGTCTATATGAGTGTGTAATTATTGCTTGATAGACATTGTCCTCGACTAAGCTGTGACGCTCTCCAAGACCGATGCCGTCAACCACTTCAAGAACCTTGTTGAGGCGCCGCTGGCGCTCGAGTTCGTTTCTGCTTCGTTTTCTCTTCCTTTGCGGTTTCTCTTTTGATCTATTCATTTTTTGTTGTCTTTAAAGTTATCTGGTTTTGCATGAGTGTTTACCCAAATAATATCTTGTGCGTTATGAGTTCTCTTATGTGACCATCCGAGAGAGCCAGAGACCTGAGCGACATCATTTCCCTCGCAATAGGCTATGCGAGTAGTGGACAGCTGATTTTGACTCTGCTCGGGAGCAGCTACTGAGAATAAAGCCGAGAGTTTGACTTTTATATATTGAACACGTGAATTAATAGATAGCGAGGCAGGTTGACTCCTCGACTCAACCTAACCACCAAGACCACCATAACTCGCTAGCACCTCATGAAAAGGCCACCGCACGACTTGATCCCTAGCTGTATAGCTCACTTGATTGCAGGAAGGGCGTGAGGCATCCTCCCCTTACTGCGTAGATTGCCGAACTCTCTGGTGAGACTGCGATAACCTTGGGGGTCGGGTCGGCCTCGAGTCTTGGGCAAGAGGCTTTTTTCGGTTCTGAACCAATTCGCAACCAAATGGCTTCGTTCTTGTTTCCATAACTGACCCTTTCCCCAGTCGGATGTTCTATATATTTAGAATGTGTAAATTCAGGTGCCTGCCTTCCCTATCTAGCGAAGAAGTTCAGAAGTCTACTTCCCTTTTTGTATTCCTTAGGAATAGCTCTAGACAGCTAAATTCTCCACTCTCTTCTTCCGCACTTCAGAGGGTTTCCTCATCTACGGAGTACAGCTCACTACAAAGTGCTTTGAAAGAACGATCCTCGTACTGCATCAAGCCAAATGACGGCAAGAGTAACGTTTTTGTTAAAGGGGGTATACAGACTAAGTAACGAGTAGAAGGAGTAACAGAAGTCTATTTTTAACAAGGCTTAGGATTGTTTGATAACAAACACTAGTTAAATCTTGGGCGAGTTCTGTTGACTTTAACCTGGGGGTAATGAAGGTTAGTCACAGTATACAAGACAGTGCACCACACTATTCACGCACGGTTCACGGCATGTTCAGGTGACAGCGTTTGACAATTGCTTGCCAGTAGTTACTCCGTACCGCCTAAGTGGTTCCTGATACCATTTCGTGTATACGAGCATATACTATGCTCGGTGTGTTACTGTGCTCTTTGCTGGGCTTCTTCCACATTGGTGCCCCCTTTGTGCCCCCTTTCAACCCTTACGGTCTGTCTGGAGTATACGTACGCCATATGTATTATCTTCAGCTCCTTCCTAAACGATCATTCACCACTTCCGTTCTCCCTACTTGCCGATTACAGAATTGCTATCCAACGGCCGCCAGCAAGAATGCTGTGCTAGCGCATTTTGGCGGAGTCGCCTTTGACCATTTTGATTACTGCAATTTCATAGCGGGCGTCTACGCAGAATAGCCTGGGCTCTCTCAGCGCTACAGCAACACAGTACAAGTACTGTTCATTTTTTTTTGGTTTGTCTCTCCTCTCTCCGCGCAGTCATTGGTAATGATGATTTCATCGTCCGGGTTATTAGTACGGAGTACGGGAGTACTCTTTAATAAATATCCTTTCTGTGCACACGACCAAAATACACACGGCGGCTGCAAACACCTTGTAATACGTCGTGCGCCGAGTAGAGTAGTGTGTGTAATAATAATTTCATGTTTTGCCTGCGCACTTTCTGTTTGGCCGGGCAACCCTTTTCTCAGATAGAGTATCGGACACCCAGATATGCAAAGCGGGATGCTATGCAGCGTGGTGTTTGTCTGAGTATGGTAGGTTTATGTGCACATCTGGGCTTAGTCTTCTAGTGTAACTACATATATAGAACACATATTAGAACAGCGAGCGGCGGCAGCAAAACAGCACATGTCTCTGTTCCGAGTAGAGGTTTTGCGCTGTCTGTGTGGCCTTATACTCAGTACGTACCGTATGCAGGGTCAAAATACGCACGGTTGAAATTGCATATTTCGGGACTAGCGCGGAAAGCACGGGCTGCGCCTGTGTTCGCACCCCCTGATGAGCAAGTGTGAAAGGGGAAGGAAAAGGGGAGGGAAGGAGAGAGGGGGGGGGTGGGGGGGGGGGTGGCGTTCCACCGAAATATTTCGTAGAGCCAACAGCGACCGAAAGGAGGCCAGGGGTTTGAGGTGTGCTAATCCTGTTTCAGCCAACTTCTTCTCAGAATACGGAAACGTCTTGCAACTCTGGAGCACTACTAGAAAGCAGCCAGAGGTTGTGCTGGAGCATTGCATTATTCGTTCGAAGAGTCCAGCTATTACGGTGTACCAAGTAATACTACGGACGTACTCGTGTGTACGCTAAGGAACAGCGGTGCGACCGTCCCCCAAATTCCACATCTGGACCAAGAGGGATGGATGATATTATTACGAACTGCAGCACACGGCGACGACCATCGAAAAACTACGGAGTACCACTACGTATATTGTAGTCCTCCCCCCCTTCTCGGAAGAGGCTCCACTCTTGACTTGCGAGGGTGAAGCATCTTGTGGTTTCGTTTCTCTCTTCCCATCTCTCTCTCCCTCCCCTGGAATGCTGAAAGGCTTGAACAGCGCCAGCTTCTTAGGACGAGTTCGATATTCTTCATCTGGCGATTCTCAACATCGTAACGACCACTTCGGACATCTTCAGCCGCTGCTCGGCCTACGGAACCTGAAAAGGTACAGGGAGATAGAGACAGACCCAACAGCAGGAGAGCGTTGCTGGCGTTTCCACTACTCCCGTCGCTCTTGGCGTCTTCCAGACACAAGAGAGAAGACGAACGGGATCTGACCCGGACAAGGTGCGTAACTCTCTCCTTCTTATGTATTCCCGCGTTCGTATGCTATCTTATCCTCCTTGTGCAATCACCTTGTCGATTATTCCTTTTATGTTCCCTATAACGTGACCGGCGGAGCCATCTTCTTATGCTAAACAGGCCTTGTTCATGCAGACCCCATCAAAAACCAATCCCCTGGCGCGTTTCTCTCTCTTCCCTGTCACACACGTCGACTGCCGTCAGTCTTGTTTTTCTTCTGGCCGAGGGACATGATGCGACCCGTCTGTCTTCTGAGACACTCAGCACATCTACCAGCAGCAAAGAACTCCTGTCTCTCGATCCCGCGCCCATAGAGTGGCGGAAGCGACGACGAGAGCCTGTCGAAAGCGACCAGCGAACAGCGGATCGTGCCTAAATTGTCGAGAAACAAAGGAAGCTCCATCGAACACTAAAGGCCACGGGAAAGGCAACGATCATACCAATCCCGACTCCACCAGCTGGGCCGTTTCATACGTCCGCCTTGCTATCCCGCTTTCGATCTCCTACTCTCCTCCTCCTCGTCCTCTGCTTCTCCTCCTTCTGGCCGCCCTGGTCCCCCCCCCCAATAGTCTTGCCCGCCATGTCGTCCGACAAACAGTCCAGGCAGTCGTCTGGCGGCAAGTCCTTCTTCTCCAGAGTCAAGCACAAGTCAGACAAACGGACCACCAGCGACGAAGGCAGGTTTCTTGGCCCGACCGATTTTGACGCCGCCAGTATCATCTCATCGCGCACGTCGCGCCACAACCGGGACTCTTCCATCATCTCTCTCGACAGACCAAATTCGCCCGAATCGGGCATCAACATGATGGCCGGCGTCATGACAACCATACCATATGAAAGTGTCACCGCCGACCGGCGCTCGCCCATCGCCGTCGACTATCTCCCTAAGAACGCCAACGGCGAGCAGATGCCCATTCGCCGCGAACCTCTGCCACATCAGCTCAACAAAGCAACCAGCGACTTTCACCAATATCCATCCTTTGATCCTTCTTCCACCACGGCCGCTGCCGCCGTTGCCGCCTCCATGTACGGCGCAGCGCCGGCCGCCAGTGGCGCACATCTCTCCGGCCCCCGAGCACTGCCGGGCAGTGGCAACCTGACCATGGCTTCCACCGGTCGCCAGACCCAGCTCCAGCAGTGGGGGCCGCCTCGGGAGAGCTCATACCAGGCCGGCTCGCACAACTCACGATACAATTCGTATGCAACATCGGCTGGCCGCAGCTCCACAGACCATAGTAGTATATTCTCAGGTACGAGTCCTCTCCTCCCCTGGCTTTTTGGGCAATGTGCTCTTTGGTTTTTTGTTCCCCCCGTCTCTATCATGGCGACGCAACCTGCTTATCCGCACCGCTGCCTATAGGTCTTCCTAGCGCCTCGTCACAAAGTTCCTCCTCCTCACACCGCGAATCCAATCGCTTGACCAAGTTCCCGGCGGCGGCGCCATCCTCCAATGATGGCTTCAATCTGTCGAAACCCGCCGACGACATCATCATCGAGCAGATGTTCCTGGCTCTGATGCAGAAGCGCGGCTGGCTCAACTTGCCGGAACAGGCCCGCCGCCAGATGATCGCATATCCCCCGACCAAAAAGTGGACGCTGATTTACCAGGATCGCTTAACAGAATGGCAGGGCGAGCAGCGGCGTCGGCAGACCGCTCGGCCCGGCCAGTACCAGACCTTTGACGTGGCCACATATTCGGACGAGGAAGGCTCGCCCGAGTGGTACGTCCGCAAGGTCATGGAGAACAGCCTCGACGCCAAGAACCTTCTGAGTCTCGAGGTCAACTTGCGCACGCAGCAGATCGGCTGGGTCAAGCGCTTCATCGAGTGCCAGGGCCAGGTCGCGCTCACAAATGTGCTACTGAAAATCAACCGCAAGAGCGCCCGCGGGCCGACGGCACCGGACGCACCCAAGGGCGACAAAGACCTCGACCGCGAGTACGACCTCGTCAAGTGCCTCAAGGCCCTGATGAACAACAAATTCGGCGCCGACGACGCCCTTGCGCACCAGCAGGTCCTCATCGCTCTGTGTCTCTCTCTCATCTCTCCCCGCCTGTCGACCCGAAAGCTCGTGAGCGAGGTGCTCACGTTCTTGTCCCACTGGGGCGACGGCGATGGCCACATCAAGGTCATCCAGGCCATGGACAGCGTCAAGAGCCAGCAGGGCGAGAACGGCCGCTTCGACGCCTGGATGCGCATCATTGAGGTCACCGTCGACGGCCGCGGCAAGATGGGCAGTCTGGTCGGCGCTAGCGAGGAGGTCCGCAGCGGCGGCATCGGCATGGAAAACCTCCTCATGGAATACTCTGTGGCGACCCTGATGCTGATCAACATGCTCATCGATGCGCCAGAGCGCGATCTGCAGCTGCGTCTGCACATCCGCGCGCAGTTCATTGCGTGCGGCATCAAGCGCGTCCTGACCAAAATGGAGGCCTTCCAGTACGACCTGATCGACAAGCAGATCGAGCGATTCCGGTCCAACGAGGCAATCGACTATGAGGACATGTTGGAGCGGGATAACAGCAGCATCAAAGACAGCGTCGAAGGCGAGGTCAAGGACCTGAACGACCCCGTGCAGATTGTCGACGCGATCCAGCAGCGCCTCAAGGGCTCCCGGACGCAAGACTACTTCATCTCGGCCCTGCAGCACCTCTTGTTGATGCGCGACAACGACGGCGAGGAGCGGCTGCGCATGTTCCAGCTGGTCGATTCCATGCTCAGCTACGTTGCCATGGATCGGCGCCTGCCGGACATGGACCTGAAGCAGAGCCTCAACTTCACCGTCCAGAACCTGCTCGACAAGCTGCACACCGACTCAGAGGCCCGCCAGGCTCTCGACGAGGCCCTGGAGACGCGGCAGATTGCCGAGGCCGCCATGGCCGAGCGCGACGAGATGAAGGCCCGTCTCGAGCTGGGCGCGGACGGCCTGGTCGCCAAGATGCAGAAGCAGCTCGACGAGCAGGCGCGCTTCATTGACGCTCAGCGGAGGCAGGCCGAGTCGCTCAAGGCCGAGATCGAGAGCGTCCAGACGCTCCGGGCCAAGGAGGCCCAGCGCAACGAGCTCGAGACGCGCGAGCTCTACCTCATGCTCCGCGACGCGCAGGACGTGGCGGCATCCAACGCAGCCGCCTCCAAGGCAAACGCTGCTGCCGGTGCCGCTACTGGTGCCGGCGGCAAGCTGGCCGACGACGATCCGGTGCGCATGCAGGGCATCCTCGACCGCGAGAAGCTTATGGAGCGGCTGCGGATGCAGATCGAGCGCCAGAAGACCCAATTCAAGCTGGAAGGAAGAGTATGGGGCGACGCCGTCGGCCCATCCGACCGGCTGCGGGCGCTCCGCGAAGAGATGGAGGGCTATGGCGGCGGCAGCGGCGGCAGCGGCGACGAGGGCCTCTTGGAAGTTGCCAAGAGCGGCATGTCGACGAACAGCATGCTCGGCAGCGTCCACCGCCAGACCAAGCTCGGCCGCAAGCCCGTCTCTGGTTCAGGCGCCGGCGCGAATGTCGACGCTGGCCAAGACGGTATGGAAGGCGTGGAGGACAGTCTGGGCGACGAAGGCGACGTCGTCTACGAGAAGCCCCGCGTCGTCGAAATCCGGAGGCCGATCATGGATCCCAAGCAGCAAAACGGTCTCCTCAACGAGATCGCAGGCAAAGTCAAGAAATACGATGCCAGCGACTCGGAAGACGGCGACGGTGTCACAACCGGGCCGTCCCACCCCAGCCTCGAATCGCAGTCTCCGATCACACCCAACGACAGCGAGCCTCCAAAGATCCAGATCACCGGTGCATCTCCCGGCCAGTCAGGCTCGATGCCGCCTCCTCCCCCTCCCCCTCCTATGCCAGGCCAGCTGCCAGGTGCACCGCCTCCGCCACCACCACCACCACCTCCCCCCATGCCCGGCCAGCTGCCCGGCGCCCCCCCGCCTCCGCCGCCTCCCCCTCCCCCACCTGGCATGCTTCCTGGCGCACCACCTCCAGTCGGCGGCTTGCCAGGTGCTCCGCCGCCACCGCCGCCACCACCACCTCCAGGCGGTCTGGCTGGCATGCCGCCACCTCCACCGCCTCCGCCACCTATGCCTGTGCCGGGCTCCATGTCTGGACACTTCTTGTCCAAGCAGCCGACCTTCGAGCCAATACAGCCTACCGTGGGCTTGCCAGTTGTGCGGCCTAAGAAGAAGCTCAAGGCCCTGCACTGGGAGAAGGTTGACGAGACGGTCACGACCCACTGGGCGGCACACACGCCATCCGCCGAAGAGCGCGAGGAGAAGTATATGGAGCTCAGTCGGAAAGGTATCCTCGACGAAGTCGAGAAGCTCTTCATGGCCAAGGAGACCAGACTGCTCGGCCAAGGCGGATCCAAGAAGGACGACAAGAAGCAGATCATTTCTTCCGATCTTCGAAAGGCTTTCGGTACGTTTCCCTTTTCCCTTCCAAGGTTCTCAAATTATAATTTCTAACGTGGTTGCAGAAATTGCTTTTGCGAAATTTTCACAGTTCTCTGTGGAGCGCGTGGTCCAGATGATCATTCACTGCGACAAAGAAGTGCTGGACAATGTCGTGGTCATAGATTTCCTGCAAAAGGATGACCTGTGCAATATTCCTGACAACGTTGCCAAACAGTTGGCACCATACAGCAAGGACTGGACAGGCCCCAAGGCCAAGGAGGAGACGCGCGAGATGGATCCCAGCGAGCTGACGCGGCAAGACCAAATCTACTTGCTGACGGCGTATGAACTCCACCACTACTGGAAGAGCCGCATGCGGGCACTGGCCCTGACGCGGAGCTTTGAGCCGGAGTACGACGAGATCATGAACAGCATCCGGCAGGTCGTGGCGGTGTCCGAGTCCATTCGTGACTCCGTGTCGCTGATGAACGTGCTCGGCCTGATTCTGGATATCGGCAACTACATGAACGACGCCAACAAGCAAGCCCGCGGCTTTAAGCTGAGCTCTCTAGCGCGCCTCGGCATGGTCAAGGACGACAAGAACGAGTCGACCCTGGCCGATCTGGTCGAGCGCATTGTGCGGCAGCAGTACCCAGAGTGGGATTCTTTCGCGACGGATATTGCCGGTGTGATCACGGTGCAGAAGATCAACATCGAGCAGCTCCAGGCCGACGCCAAGAAGTACATCCTGAACATCAACAGCGTGCAGCGATCGTTTGACAGCGGCAACTTATCCGACCCCAAGAAGTTCCACCCCCAGGACCGCGTCACGCAGGTCGTGCTGCCCATCATGAAAGAGGCACGGCGCAAGGCGGAGCAGATGGAGGTGTACCTCGAGGAGATGGTGCGCACCTACGACGACATTATGGCATTCTACGGAGAAGACTCGCGCGACGAGAACGCTCGCCGGGATTTCTTTGCCAAGCTGGCACTGTTCATCAGCGAGTGGAAGAAGTCGCGCGAGAAGAACATCCAATACGAGGAGACCCGCCGCCGCAACGAGGCCAGCATGAAGCGGAAGCACGCGGCGCAGCTCAAGCTCACAGCCCCCACCGGCATCGACGCGGCCCTGCCGAGCCCGTCGAGTACCGGCGCCATGGACAGTCTCCTGGAGAAGCTGCGTGCTGCGGCGCCCCAGACCCGCGATCAGCGCGACCGCCGCCGCCGTGCACGTCTCAAGGACCGGCACCAGGTGCGGATCGCCTCGGGCCAGAAGATTCCCGACCTCAACGAGATTCCCGAAGTGGAGGCCGATCTGCAGTCAAAGACCGGCCTCGAGTCGCCGACAAGCCCTGGCGCTGGCGACGGGTCTGTCGGCAGCATGCTCAGCCCTGTGCTGGCCTCGCCAAGGGAAGGCATGGGCCTGAACGGCGCAAGTGGTCCTGCGGGCGACGGAGACGATGTGGCCGCGCGGGCAGCACTCATGCTGCAGGGCATGCGCGGCGGAGCCGATGGCGACGATGCCATGGACGAGGAGAAGCGGGAGAGCCTGCGCAAGGCGCGCCGACAGACGGCAGAAGACGAGCGGCGGGCTCGCCGGAGGAGGCGCGAGAAGACGCAGTCCGCCGCGAGCGGCGGTGCCGCAGGAGAAGAGAGCCAGGAAGGCCAGGAAGGCCAAGACGGCGCAGTCGAGGTCGGCACGCCAACAACAGAAAGCGTTCCGTCTGCTCCAGCAGAAGAGCGAACAGCAGAACAGAGCATTTGAAGCGAACAGTCACATAAACTGTGTATATGTAATAATAAATTCCGGCGGTGTTGAAAGAGGAGCTTATGAGTTGGAATATATCTATTTTAGTATCTCGCAAGCATTTTGCCTTTATTTTCCTTTATTTTCTACTTTCGCTTTACTGGAAGAGCAGAATAGCAAGCACATCAGCCTTGAATTCAATTCAAAATCCTACGAAATCAAACTCAAAGACATCTTTGACAAAACAAATGATTAGAGACAGAACGGTGTAGCCTTCACTTTGATGTAAATCTGGCGTGCTCTAAAAAGGGGGCTGAGATGAAGCTAAATTCACATGGCGAGCAAACAATTAAAAAAAATTTTAAGCCCAGAAAAAATTATGTCATATCTTGAGCGTCCACTTACAGCGGCTACAGGCGGTATAGAAAACCCAGAGAAGACGAAAAAAAGCGTCATGGCCCCTTAACGTCTCGTCTAACAAGGCACAATGGGCGAGATATGAACTGAGTTCTTGATTTACTGTCTAGCTAATATCTGCTTCGTTCTGACACCGGAAAAGCCACGGCTGTGACAGGTGTCAGGAGGAGGGGAATTGAAGCCAGGGAGAGCACACACAGAAACGGTGTCCACCAGCATCTCTTTCCATGACAATCATGACTAGAGCTATAGATGAGAGCCGGCCAAGGATCCTTTTCCTGGATGCCTATGACTCCTTCTCCAACAACATCACAGCCCTCCTTGCCACGCTCCTGCGGGCCGACGTCCACGTCTTGCCGATCGATGCCCCCCTCTCTCCGGCGGCGTTTCGCCAGGAGCTCCGCTGCTACGATGCCGTCGTGTGTGGGCCGGGACCTGGGTCGCCAGACTGCCCAGTTGACATTGGCCTGATGCGGCACGTGTGGGAAGACGCGGCGGACGGCACGACGACCCCCGCCCTGGGCATCTGCCTGGGGTTCCAGAGCCTCGTGGCGGCGCACGGCGGGCGGATCCGGCGGCTGCGGTTGGGCGGCCTGCACGGCATGGTGCGGATGATCGAGGCGGCGCCGCTGGCAAGCGCGGCCGGACACGGGAAGTACAGCAGCGCCTGCGGCGCAGACATCTTTGCCGGCGTGACCTCGCCCTTTCGGGCCACGCTCTACCACAGCCTGGGCGCGGACGTCGGCCAGGACCACATCCCAGAAGCCGACTGGCCGGCAGCCCGGTGGCAGCCACTACCGGCGGCCGCCGCTCCTCCCGGCCAGGATTACGCAGACCTGCTGCCCCTAGCCTGGATAGAAGAGCCCCTCGGCGCCGGCGCCGGCGCCGCTACCGCCCACGAGCGCATCCTGATGGGCGTGCGCCACCGCCGCCTTCCCTTCTGGGGCCTGCAGTACCACCCGGAGTCGGTGTGCACGGATGCCGCCAGCCACGCCGTGCTGGCCAACTGGCTGGCGGCCGCCCTGCGGTGGAACGCCGACCACGGCCGCGCGAGAGCACCCATCCCCGCCGGCGGACGAGATGCAGCAGCCGCTGGCCTGGCCGCGCGGCAGGCCACGCGGCCAAGCCTGCTGTCCCTCCGACCGTCTGTGTTTGTAGAGAGCCAGGTGCATACGAATCACTCAGCAACTAAGGGAACAAATGGCACAAACGGCACACACGGTGCGAACGGCACGAACGGCTGGTCAAAAGAGACCCTCTCTCTGTGCAAGTCGCATGCGCTGAGTCGCGGCTTTGCTTCCCGCACTATCCCGCTGCCGAGCCACGTGCAAGTTCCAGATATTGTCGAAGTGCTCACGCACAAAGATGATCGCCTGTCGATAGGTGGCGAACCCGAACACATCGTTCTCGATTCAGCAAGCGCGGCTGCGTCGACTGCACCGACAACGCCCCTGTCTGAAGGCGTCCAGATCGACAACGACGCCATACGCGGGCGGTTCAGTATCGTGGCCCTCAATGTCGGCTCGGCTTTGCGGGTCGAGTATCGGACGGACGACACGTATGCAACGGTTCGGCTGCCAGCCAGCGCGGATCGCACAGAAGAACGTGTCTCGCTGCGAGGTGGACAGACGATCTGGCAGCTGCTGGCAGAATTCCACGACGCACGGCGACTGCCACAAGAAACGACACTACCGTCATCGCCGACTCCATTTCTGGGAGGCTTCATGGGCTACGTGACGTACGAGCAGGGACTGAGCGACATCGGCGTTGAGCTGCCTCGTCGCAGCACTGGCGGGCGTGGCCACAGTCGGCCAGACATCTGCTTCGCCTGGATCACGCAGAGCATCGTCGTCGACCATGTGCTGGGTGTCGTGCATGTGCAGCACTTGTACGGCAATGCGGCTCCGCAGAATGGGGCCTCACATGGAAGCACAAACTTAGCAACTTGGGTGGAGAGTACTATAGCTCAGCTGGAGCATTCGCCGCTGTGGAAGCAAGCAGGAGCGGAATCTGTCCTGGGCCAGCCCAATGGAAAGAGCAACGGCATCTCCGACTCGCAGCTGTCCCTGGAACGGCTGCTCGCGCAGAAGCAGCGAAAGCCGGCCGCGCCAGCCATTCTCAGCACGCAGACGCCGGACGACCGCGCGTACGAAGACAAGGTGCGCGCCTGCCAGGAGCACATCGCGGCGGGCGACTCATACGAGCTCTGCCTGACGGACCAGACGCACGTGCGCGTCGCGGCGGCCGAGCAGAAGGCCTTTCCGCTGTCCGCAGCCTGGCAGTACTACCGCACGCTGCGCACGCGCAACCCGGCGCCCTTCTCGTCGTACATCCGGCTGGGCGGCGCGACCCTGGTCAGCAGCTCGCCCGAGCGGTTTCTGTGCTTTGGGCCCGAGAGCGGCAGCGGTGTCGGAGGTGGCGGGGACAGCACGGACGCACCCATCGTGTGCTCCATGCGGCCGATGAAGGGCACGGTGCGGCGGTCGGCCGAGGTGGCGACGCTGGCCCAGGCGGAGGCCCTCCTGCACGTGCCCAAGGAGGAGGCCGAGAACCTCATGATCGTCGACCTGGTCCGGCACGACCTGCATGGAGTGTGCGGGCCGGCCCACGTGGCCGTGCCGCGCCTGCTGCAGGTGGAGCCGTACGGCCACGTCTTTCAGATGGTGAGCGTGGTGGAGGGGCGTCTGGGAGGGGGTGCGGCCAAGAGCGCTGTCGCTGCTGCTTCTACTGCTGCTGTTGCTGGTACCCCTCCGTACACGGGATTGGACGTGCTGGCGGCCAGCCTGCCGCCGGGCAGCATGACCGGCGCGCCCAAGAAGCGCAGCTGCGAGCTGCTGGGCCAGATCGAGCAGGGGCAGGAGCGCAGCCTGTATTCGGGCGTGGTCGGGTACCTGTGCGTGACCGGCCGCGGCGACTGGAGCGTCACCATCCGCAGTTTGTTCCGCTGGGACGACGAGACAACCACATTGTCGACGAACGGAGAAGCAGATGGAGGCTCGACGGCGGAGCAGCGAGGCGAAGTCTGGCATATCGGTGCCGGTGGTGCTGTGACAATCCTGAGCACACCCGATGGAGAGCGAGACGAGATGTTTACGAAGCTGGCCGGGCCGATGACCGTCTTTAAGGAGTGAGGAGAGAGCATGTAGGTTGCATTTCTTTTTTTTAGGCGTGAGGTGACATTCAACGTGTGTGCTCACAAGGGCAGATATATAGGCGTTTTTTTTTTAAATATGGAAGGGAAAGGGGAATCTAGATAAACGTCTCAACGACATAGAATTATACCCCTCAAGAATATATTACGATAGAACCACAGATGTGGAAAACACTGCTAGCATTTCGAGTAGATTTCACTTCCGCTTTTGCAAATTTTAACCAAATGAAATTCATGTTTTGCTAAGACATGGGCAGGACAGACGAGAACAGAGGCAAGGAGAAATGAACAAAAAAAAAGACAAAAGAAAATCCCGTAAGTCACAATGCAAAAACCACACCGGATTCCCAACGCCAAAATGGATCTGTAGTTATACATCTCGGTCAACGTTCCCCCAAGGAAAGACAAACAGCAGAAGGGACAGAACAACATAGGAAAGATAAAGGCGTCGAAGAACAACGGGTGTGTAAAAAGTGACACGCTTGCTAGAAGGGGAGTAGCCCTCCGTCTATGCATCTGCCTGGCATGCCTTCCCACTCATTCGTTCTTGTAGTGCTGTGCTTGTTGACAAACAGACCTAGTTCTAAATCAGGTCGCTCGCGGTCGATGCTGCGGCACCTTCCGCAAATCCAAGCCTGCTATCTCTTAGAATTCCTGCTCCTCTTGGAAGAACATGCCGAAGCTGATAATTGTGCCGTAGATGAGCAGGCCGCCGATGATGGACATGATCATGGCACCGATCTCAATCATGCGGGAGTGTGCCAAGACGACGGGGAGAGCTAGAGCAAGTCAGCAAGCAGAGCGCAGCAGAACATTATGAGGCTCAGGAAGAGAGAGAAAGTCAATGAGGGGTGGGAGAGAGTTGGGGAGAGAGGGAGGGGCAGGAGAGAGCATACCGATGCCCATGACCACGAAGAAGCCGGTGAAGAAGCGGCCGATATCCAGGATGGCGGCACCCGAGCTCTCGACAAAGTCATCTGGGTTGGCACAGCGGCTGCATATCCAGTTGGGCAGCGGAGCCAAGACGTAGGTGGCAACGACCAGTAGTGGGTAGTAGACCTTCCAGAGCGCACACGACAGGATGACGAGGAGAAAGCCCACAGCCAGCACGAAGGAGAGGGCTATGATGGTCTTGAGGCCGGCAGTCGCCATGGTTGGCAAGATTGGAGGAGGAGACGGAGGCTCTAAAGAAGCTAGACGATCTTGTGTGATACGAATGGGAAAGAAGCCAGAAGCCCTGCTGGTCTTGGTTTCAGGATACGGTTGGTTCGCAGCTCGGGAAAGCCGGGGGCGGAGCGACGTTGGAGCGATGATGACGGCTGAAATTGGGTGAGAGTTGTGAAATTGTCAAACTGTCGTCGAACGTATGTTGATTGACGATGAGAGGGTGTAAGAGGCGCTTGAGCCGGACGCTGCGTTCGTAGGTTAGAATTCGTGGATGCCGAGTGGCAGGCTGTCGGGAGAGGATGACGACGGGGAAAAGCAAGCGAGCCAGCCAGCCAGCCAAACAGCAACAGCATCAGATTGGGGCAGGCGGGCGCAGCCTCTTTTTCCATTTACGGATTAGCGCGGTTTCTTGTTGCTTTGTAGCGGCCTACGGCAACAATTACGTTTACACACATACCTTGAATATAAACGGAGTATGAATATATACAGAGTAACGCTGCCTAAGGCCGAAATAGAGGTGAAAGGCTTTAATATGTGGTGTGCACGGACCACTAGAGTACCAAGCTTAGCAGCAGGTACGCAGTAGACCTGACGCCTACGAAGGACCAAACATACGAAAGCTCAAAGCTGCCTGCGTTTCTGGCGACTGTCCCTAGCGTAATAGCATAATCCTGTGGATATTGTCATTTTCGACCTCACAAACACCACCACGACGACCATCTCCACGATTTAAATACGAAGACAGCATCGATTCGAGGCGCTGCAACATACTATACTCTATCTTCTGCTTCTTGTGCCGTAACGAGTGCCGTAACGACGAAGAGAGAGAGAGTCCGTGGCCCAACTCCCATTCTCTATTGATCGAAAGCGCGCCGGTCTGCATCTTCGCATTCCGCGCTCTCTCTTTCCTCTGCTGCCGAACGTTTATTCTTGATTAGTCGACCTCTCCTCCCATCCTCTCACGATGTTTAGAAACAATTACGACAACGACTCTGTCACATTGTGCGCGGCTATGCCCTCCCTGTCCGTTCCCGTCGAGCCTCGTTCGGGTTGCTAACCAAGAATCTCAACTACCAGCTCGCCGCAAGGCCGAATATTCCAGGTCGAGTATGCCGCCGAGGCTGTGAAGCAGGGCTCCGTCGTGGTGGGCATTGTCAGCAAGACACATGCCGTCCTGGTGGCTGTCAAGGTAGGCTATGGCTGGCTTGAGAGAGAGAGAGAGAGAGAGAGAGAGAGAGAGAAAGGAGACACGAACAGAATTCTCGAGGATCCATGTGCTGACTCCGCTACCTCTCTGTCCAGCGCAACGCTGAGGAGCTCTCCTCATACCAGAAGAAGCTGTTCCCCGTCGACGAGCACGCCGGCATCGCCATCGCCGGCCTGACATCGGACGCCCGCGTCCTGTCCAACTTTATGAAGCAGCAGTGCCTGGGCCACCGCCTGACCTACGGGCGCGCCATGCCCGTGCGCCTGCTGGTTGACATGATCGGCGAGAAGGCCCAGGTCAACACCCAGCACTATGGCCGCCGCCCCTACGGCGTGGGCCTGCTCGTGGCCGGCGTCGACGACCGCGGTCCGCACCTGTTCGAGTTCCAGCCCAGCGGCCTCACCGACGAGATGGTCGCCTTTGCCATCGGCGCCCGCTCCCAGATGGCCCGCACCTACCTCGAGAAGAACCTCGAGTCCTTTGCCGACTGCGACCGCGAGGGGCTCGTGCGCCACGGCCTGCGCGCCCTCAAGGAGTCCCTGGTCCAGGACCGCGAGCTGACCGTCGACAACACGAGCGTTGGCATCGTCGGCGTCGTGCCCGCAGCCGGCGGCGGCAAGCCAAAGGTCGAGCCCTTTCAGGTGTTCGACGGCCAGGACGTCAAGGACTGGATAGACGCCGTCGCAGACGACAAGGAGGGTGGCAGTGGCGAGGGCGGCGACGAAGCCGAGGGCGGTGCCGGCATGGAGGTCGATAGCTAGGAGCTTACCCTGCGGTGGCTGCAGAACCGCGCATGGACCTGACGAGACCGGCGAGGCGGGCTGGACTAAATAAAGAGTGTGTGCGGGACGGCTATAGGAGAGCCGAGACCCAAAATATGAGGGAAAAAAGAAAACAAACAATAAAGGCAATCATGTATCAGTTAGCACCACCTGTACGACTACCAAAATACTCTTACACATGAACACTGTTCCGGTAGTGTGATTGAATGGACTGGAGAGACCAGCGACCTGATAACACGAGAGGCAAGGTGAGAATAGAACGTACTGAAATTATGGGAGAATCTATCTATCAATAAGCACAAAAACGCCATTCTATCTATATATAATACGAACACCGGCTTCTAAGACAGGAGTAATTGAGGGGTTTTTTTTGGTCTTTTCTTTGGCGTGTACCGTGACAGAAAGTGAGAGGGGGAGGTTGACAAGAGAGGCAGTGAGGAGAAACAGAAAAGAGAAGAGAGAGCAGGAGAGATTGAAGTACACGGTGCCTTGGACAGCCGCTCACTCCTTTCCCCAGGAGAGCTTCAGCACAGACGGGGCAACCTTGTAGTCGCGCAGCTGAATGACACAGTCTTCCGCTGTCTTGGCCTCGGCGATGATGGTGGAATTGCCCTCGGAGATGAAGCCCTCCTCGACGCTCGTGCGGATCCACGAAAAGAGCCCGTCGTAGAAGCCGTTGACATTCAGCACGCACACGCCGCGGTTGTGAATGCCCAGCTGGTTCCACGTGCACGTCTCCAGCAGCTCCTCAAAGGTGCCGTAGCCGCCGCTGAGGGCGATGAACCCGCTGCCGGGCCCCGCCTCCAGCACCTCCTGCGCCATTATGCGCTTGCGCGTGTGCATGTCGCGCACGACCGTGGTCTTGCCGAACAGCTCCTTGGCGGGAATGGCTAGGTTTAGGTCGTCGTTGGCGCCTTCCTTTGTCTTTGTCTGCTCCTCAGATGCGCTTCCGTTTGCCTTGGCGTCTGTCTTGTCGCCGTTGGACTCATCCCCGTTCTTCTTGGCACTGCTGCCCCACGAGGTATAGTTGGGGTCCCGCTCGTACCGGACGAGGGCCTCGGGGATGATGCCGTGGACGGCATCCGGGCCAGCCAGGGACACCAGCGTCCGTGCCAGCTCGCCCATCAGACCAACAGTGCCGCCGCCGTAGACTGCAGGAGTTAGCGGTGCATGGTTCGCGCAGAGGTGCCAAGAGCAGGGGATGCGGGGGTCTCAGGCCGTACCTAAGCCGATGTCGTTCTCGGCCATGACGCGAGCCAGCTGTCGCGCAGCCTCCATGTAGACAGGGTTCTTGCCCGGGGAGGAGCCGCAGTAGACGCAGAATTTGGTCTTCTTGGGCGCAGACGGCTCAGCAGACGTGACGGTGGCAAGGGGATGCGGCCCGCTGGCCGGCGTCGCCGTCCTGGACGCTACAGGCATGGGAGATGCACCGCCGGACGCCATGTCGAAGGTGTCACAAGGGAGGGGTGTAGGGATGAGGGGGGAAGAGGGATTCGAGCCAGAAGACTGAGGAGGGGGGCACCACAGGAACAAGCAAGAGTGGTGAGGGAGAAGAGGAGATCGGATCTGCGTCAATTGCGCAAGCTCTCCAAGATAAACGGTGACAGGAAGAAGAAAGAGGATGGTGAGGTATACGGCGAGGAAAGACAAAAGAGCAACAAAAGCCAGGGCAAGAACAATACTGGGAAAGACGAGGGTTTTCTTGGGTGAACACAACGCAGCCACGAGGGGCGGCATTGGGTACTTACTCGCTGGTGAGGACGGTGTTAGTACATTCCGGCGAATAAGACCGACCGTAAGCGGGAGCCAATCACAATGCTGCGTGCAGCGAACGATGACAGTACAAGTGAAGAGCTAATGCTCGATGCGGAAACTTGTTCCTGACTCACAGGCCGTGCCGCTCAACTGGGGTGGCCTTGTTTCTGATGCATGCTGCATCGTCATAGCTGAGGCTCTCTATATGAGGGGGATGCAACGCCCTGCCCATGGATGGCTTCTAGTCTACCGTTCTTCCATCAGTACTGCTGAGAGATTCATGGTGCAGGCTAGATTTTGCTGTGAGAGAGAAACAGTACAAGGCTTCATATTCTCTCGCCATGGGGGCACCGGGTATCTCTAACATGCGCCGATAGGGTCTCGGCCGGCGTCCCTGTGTCTGGCGACAGCGGTGAGGAGCTGCGAGGATTGAGCTTGACTGCCTTCTCCGCAGGACTGCATCGATGGACATCCAACGAGAAGCGAACAACGCAGAAGCGCAGAAGCGCGGAGGCAGAGGTCTGCGCGCGGGAGTCCAGAAGTCCAGTCAGGTTTGGACAACGTCAGAGGGAGAAGGACACGCGACCGGGAGCATCATGCTACTATTTTCTAGTACATGCAAACATTTGCTGTGCCCGGTGCTGTCGTAAGCAGTGCAGCTTGAAAAAGCGTGACCTGAAATCGACCTCCTAGGCAAATCGTAGAATGCAACAATGCGATGTACGTGTAAACGGTATACGAAGCACGAGAGAGCAATACGACGTGCTACGAGACTACTTATCTGCTCCATGCTGACTACTACGTAATGCTTCTCCGTACTCCGCAAAGCAAAAAGGATTTATCTACGAGGCATGGGCTGCTCAAAGGTAAAGGAGGAAGGTGCCACCAATCCATACAGTTACTTGTAGATGCACAAATCAAAGACTGCTTGCATTTTAGCAGGTGCGCCCAGGCTCCGCGCTGATTCGCCACTGCCATTCTAGGCAAGCTAGCCACTGACGAGTAACGCGGGGACTGGAGAAGCAGCAACTGCGACCCGCGGCCGGTAGACTTGCCCAGCGCAGCGGATCAGAGAAAGAAATATGCAATTGCGCACTAAACCGCCGCAATAACGTTAGCGCAACAGAAGCCCGCTTTGCTGGTCGTCGGTCCTAACTGGCCCCCCCCCCCCTGCCTCCCTAATTTTCCTCCCTCTATCGCCAAGTGGACACTTTCATGCTGTCCTTTTCTTCTTCTCTTCTTTTATCTTCCATCACGATCTCTGCAGCCTGGTCCTGTCACCGCTGCTGATCATCTGTCAATCCTGCGCACTGCGTAGTTAGCGAACTCTGCAGCTTGTCGTGCGCTGCCGTTATTCCGGTCCGTCTTTGCGCAGAACCAGCGTCGCATCCGCCACACTCCTCCCGCAACAATGCCGGAAGGAAACGCCGCGGCGGGCAATGGCGCCCAGGAAGAGCAGCAAGGCGTGAGTTTGTCCTCGTTGTTTTCTCATTGACGTGGTCTCGACGTGGGCTTTGACGTGGCCTCGGTCCTGCCTATCAGAAGCGGGCGCTCAGCGTCTAGGCCCAGTTCATTCTCCGCTAACCATTCCCGTCGTCTCCCAGTCGTCCATGATGTCCAGGATCCTCCAGATGGTGGTCATGTACGTCGGCATGCAGCTGCTCATGAAGCAGTTTATGCCAAAGACCCCGGCCACTACTACCACTGAGGACGCTGACGGAAATGTCGTTGCCGTACCGGCCAACACCGGAGCCATTCCGGCATATCATCTCCGCCCCGACGGCCTCGACGACGGTGCCACCTACAACCCGGTCCCCCAGCGTCTAGCGCCTATCTGGCCCGAGGACAGCAAGCTCGATATTGTCATTGCCGTCTCGCCCACATACCAGGCGAAGCCGCTCGGCGTCAAGGATTCTGATCCGGTCGTGCTAGCCGAGACGGCTTTTGGCTTTGGCAACTTCAGCGAGAAGCGTTCCGTCGACACCACCATCCAGGTCCCGCCCTCTGTCCAGAACAACGGTACGCTGTGGGCTCATTTCTTCATCGGTCTCACAGGAAGCGTGCTCGACCCTTACAGTCCTTCCTACGACCGCGGCAAGGCGTACTGCTTTGCCTACCCGCTGACGCAGTACATCCCGCGCAAGAAGGTGGCCAAGACCCGGAATCTCTTGACTTCCAAGGACGAAGAGGAGGCTGCCGCCGACAGCGAACCGCAGGAGGAGGAGATTGAGGAGGCATCCTCGGGTCCCATCATTGCCAGCTACTACCACCCGAACACCTCTTTGTCTTTTGTCCCTGGCGGCGGCATCATCGACTACCCAAATGCCCAGCCGGCCGTGCGCCAGTTTGTCCATGTCGAAGGCAACGGCGCCCGTGACGGCACTGGCCAGAACTCGTGGTACTACCCCGTGCTCTTTGTCAATACCTTCTGGCAGCTCAAGAGCCACATGACCCTGCTCAACGACACCGTCACCACCCTCCCGCTGCACCTGGACCTGGGCAACTTGGCCGACTGGAAGTTCAAGCTCATGGCGAGCATCGAGATGAACGGCCGCGAGTCCGCCCGCCAGGCCGCTTACGGCAACGCGCTGCCCGGCGGCGGCGACGGCTCTGAGATCGAGATGGTCAAGGAGATCCTGCTGGACACTAACCCGATTCTGCTGGCCGTCACTACCATCGTCACCATCGCTCACATGATCTTGGAGATGCTAGCCTTCGGCTCCGACATCTCTCACTACCGCAAGAAGAAGGACAACGTCGGCATCTCCGTGCGCTCCATCCTGGCCAATGTCTTCATGCAGACCGTCATCTTCCTCTACCTCATCGACAACTCGCAGAACACGTCCTGGATGATCCTCGGCTCGCAGGGTGTTGGCATCCTCATCGAGTTCTGGAAGATCACCACCGTCGTCAACGTCCGCCTGCGGGATGCTGAACCCGGCTCCTGGATTCCTTACCGCATCGTCTTCGAGGACAAGCACCAGCTGACCGAGACCGAGGAGAAGACCAAGGAGTACGACGAGATCGCCTTCAAGTACATGTACGTTGCCGCCGTCCCGCTGCTGGTCGCCTACGCCATCTACTCGCTCGTCTACGACTCCCACAAGTCGTGGTACAGCTACATCATCACCACGCTGGTCGGCTCCGTCTACGCCTATGGCTTCTTGATGATGGTCCCCTCCCTGTACATCAACTACCGCCTCAAGAGCGTCGCCCACATGCCGGCCAAGGCCATGATGTACAAGTTCCTCAACACGTTCATCGACGACTTGTTTGCCTTCACCATCAAGATGCCCTTCCTGCACCGCCTCGCTACCTTCCGTGACGACATCATCTTCTTTATCTACCTCTACCAGCGGTGGGCGTACCGCATTGACTACACGCGCGTCAACGAGTTCGGCCAGGGTGGCGATGACGAGGAGGAGGATGACAAGGTAAAGGAGAAGAAGGCACTCCAGGCTGGTGGTGCTGCGTCGGGCGACGCAGCCAAGACCCCTGCCGCAGCCAAGGCCAGCGGCTCCAACGCTGCAGCAGGCAGCGCCGCCACGAAGCGGAAGTAGTAGACGGGCGTACCGTGCGAGAAGAGGGGCGCTTGGGAGAAAAAGAGAATACCAGATAGAATCTGTTAATTTATTTATAGAGCACATCTTCGCATGGGGCAAGATGTAGGCAGAGAAGTGCAATAGAGGGACCAGTGGCAGATGCATGAATAAATATTAAATCTCTCAACAACCACAGCATTCTCATTGAAGTCCAAAAGTAGCTTATCAAGATTCAGTAGCCGGTTACTGTTTTTATGGTAGTTCTTTATGCCTTTAACTTGTATCATGCTCGTTGCTTTACGTTTTTACTTTTCATTTTTATGTTCTTATTTTATGTAAAATATGAAATTATAATGGTAACTTTTTTTATTTATATTGTACTTATCAAACAACTCGCTAACGGTCATAACAACCACTTGTTTTGACTCAACGTTTTCTTCTTATAATCTATTGATTTATGTATCGACTCAATCTCAACTTTCCCTTGTAAAATCAACTCGACATTTTATTCATCTAACTCCATGGCTATTATTTATGCTATCTCTTGCTATTCATTGCTTTAATAATATATATAAACATACTTTTATTACTTTTGTAAATATTGATAATAACCCACTTAAAAGGTAAAATGTATCATATTCGATATCCCCCCTAAAAACTTATCGTCACCTTAATCGATAAAAACCTCTAAACGAACCGGCATAAACTCAAAAATCGCCGCCAGCAAATCAGTTGCAACACTCTCCAAAAACTCTCACTCCTTTTTAAAATTGTCTAAGGCAAATAACATATATATATATACTCAAATTTTCTGTACTACTGTCTTATGCTTGTGCCTGCAATCCTCCCCCCTTTCTTCTTCAACAAACCTCACAGCTTCGACGAGTCTCTGGGTATTGTGTTTTGCCATTTGGGCTACACTTTCTGATACTTTTGAATGCCGTCTTGGATTGATTTATTGTCAGGTATTGTCTCCTGGTCACTATTGAGATCAGCAACATCATCAAGATCGGTGCTTGTGATCCTGACTCCTAGACGCTCTAACTGACCCAGAAGTGTTCCTACGATTTTATGTTAGGGAGCTGTGCGTGTAGTTCACAATTGAGTAGTCGAAGTAAAAAAAATCCTGGTGAAGTTGCCATATGATTGGACATAAAAAAATGCACTTTTGACTTGGGTTCGTAAGCTATGCCACTGAACAGAATTCACACACACACACACACACACACACACACACACACACACACAACCCGAAACATGGGCGCCCAGCATCTAAATCTCATTAGCCTTAGGACATACAGCATACACCACGATTACGTCCATTAAGAGCTTGTGCTCCCTTGCTTATCGCGAGTATCCCCCCCACAATGTTATTATGGCGCAGCCATAGAGTTGGTTTTCAGCGCAGAGTGCACGTCTTGTTCCCTTCCTCGCGTCTGCCCCCACAGCAATATCAATAACGTGTTCCGCCAGATGCACCCAATTTCGCCTCGCGCAGCTCTTCTTACATTCCCGCAACTCTCTTGCCTGATCTATATTTCCGATTTCGTTGCATGTGTACCTAATGCCGAAGTCATGGAGGGTGGCCAATGTCCGATTGAGGCTCCGCCAAATATTGTCTGGCTAGGACAATGTGACAAGACTCCTTTCGGAGAAGACGAGAGCCTTCGGCTTAACTCCCGCGTATATGACAAAAACAGCTGTGATAAGGACTGGCCCTCTTTTAGTGAGACTAAAGCACACCGTCTACACGACACCAAGACGCTCTGCAGCGAATGCAATCAGCTAGACATCACGATGCTGGAAGAGGGTTCGGGTGCCGTGACTCTTAGAGACAGCTTCTATGAGATGGCTAACACTGCTAGCCAGTGCAGGTTGTGTTCTGTTATTGCGCAGAGCGCATTGGGCGACAGCGAATACCATCAATATGATTTCACTAGGCGCATGGCCGAAAGAGACTGTGTGGATGATGGCCCAGTACACTTGTACTTGAGAGGTAGGGAACTCCTAGTGCAAATCCCATATCCGGGAGACTGGCCGTCCCCTCCGGATGGAACGACCGGATGGGAACTTGGAAGATTTAGATTGCTGCTGCATAATGGTATGGTTCTTCTCGTCTGTCTATTGCGCGGAAATAAATCTCGTCTTCTGCACAATTGCTAATTCATGAGGTGATCTAGATGCTCGCTTATCGGTTGGCACAGTGGACACGCCCATCACGGGAGCAGGGCCAATCCCAGGCCCTGCCAGTCTTTCTCCAACACAGGATACTTTAAAGCGACGCCCACAAGAATCCTCTACGCCTCGCGATGGCCGCTTTCAAGTTCAAGGCCAGTCCCCATCGGACGATGGCAGGATGTCAACACACAGCCTTAGCCACTTCTTGAAAGAAGAACTTGAAAAAATCATCGGCCACCCGACCTGCGAAATCTGCACGTCAGACTTCAAACAAACAGCATGCTCTTCCATCAAGCCGCCCGTCCTCCCGGATAGGGTGCTGCAGATACTGACGTGTGAACCCGGCGGCCAGGTCAACTTTCGCGTGTTGGAAACCCATGGTATGGTTCACGGGCAGTACGTGACGTTGAGCCACCGCTGGGGGGGTCCTACTCTGAAAACGACCAGAAGCACACTCGCTGAGCACGTCGGCGGTATGAGCATCGACAAGCTTCCTAGGACATTTCGTGACGCAGTGCTAGTGGCGAGAGCACTGGAGATTGACTATCTTTGGATCGATTCTCTCTGCATCATCCAGGACGACCGAAGCGACTGGTACAGGCAGTCCAAGAAGATGGGCGCCATATATATGAACGCCACGTTTTCAATTGCAGCCCACTCCCCCAAGCAGTCGAACGAAGGATTTCTTTGGCGATTTCAGATCCCTTCGTCTCTCCTCATTATGCCCACGAACGGCGGGCCCAGCTTCCATCTGGGTATTCCCGAGATCGATGACAACCGGTTTGAAAAGCGGTTCGCCTACAGCCCGATCATGCGGCGGGCGTGGATTTTCCAGGAGCTGGCCCTGCCGAAGAAGATATTGCATTTTATCGAAAACCGGATCATCTCGCAGTGCGCGCACAGGCCTCCTCCCACCCGCATCGCAGCACGAGACGCCGGCAGCGAGTCATTCTGCGACCAGTCCGGCGCGCTCGATCCGCTTGACGCGCCGCAGACGCCGGCAGATTTCGTCCGCGGCCTGGACACGACCGAGGAGGTCTACCGTGCGTGGCTTGGGCTGGTCGAGCAGTACTCGGAGTACCGCATGACCGAGGCGGGCGACAAGCTGATGGCTCTCGCAGGCGTGGCCGCTCTCTTCCAAGACAAGATTGCCGAGCAGGATAAGAAGAAGCACCGCTGCGGCGTTTTTGAGGCCGACATCTGGCGGTCGCTGCTGTGGCATATGGTCAACCAGGATGCAGTCTCTCTCCAGATGTATCCCTACAAGACGTTCAGAGCCGCGAGGCACCCCGAGAGGGCGCCCTCTTGGTCGTGGGCTAGCATCGACGCCCCGCTTCACTTCCTCCCTCTATCTGCCGGCGAGCTCGAGTCGCAGGAGCCTGCGATGCGCGTCCAAAAATGGCACCAAGGGGACGACGGGCCAGACGGGACCGATCCGGCCAGCTGCTGGCTTACCGTGGAAGCAGGGGTGATTGAGCTCTCCGCAGGACTGCTTTTGGTAAAACGCAAGCGAGTTCGAGACCGGCCCCCACGGTCCCCCTCCTATCTCATTGTATTGATAAGAGACAAATCCGCAAGCAAAGATGCGCCTTCAAGCCAAACGCACGGATGGATCATTCCAGACAGCCGGCTATTTGCCCCTGGCGTACATGAGTTCCAAATAATGGCGACCGCACCCGTTTCTCTATCACTTATGACCGTCCTGACCTACAAAATGGAGAATGGGTGCCTAGGGGCTTGGTGCGTGGTATTGAAACCGGTGGACGGAGAGCCCGATCATTATGAAAGAATCGGCCTGGCCTATATAAGAGACCATGATATTATCGCCCAGGCACAATCTAGTCCTAGGGCAATCGTATTAAGGTAAAGACATCAAGTGGCCGGCAAAGTCAAAACCAGGTCCGACAAGCCTCTAATGAAATTGACCTGGAAAGTCGTCGACTTTGGCGACGGCCGCTATGCCCTCCGTCTTGTGTGCTGCTCCTCGGCAGTGACACAGCGGATCGCGCCCAGCCACTTACCGAGCGGTCAGGTGGACTGCACAGCCAAAACGCATAATCTTCGAGGGGAAGCGCGCAGGAGAGCGGTGCTGGATGTCGCTGGACCAGTTCCTGCTGCTCTCTGCGATGAAGCAGCTCTGGTTACTGGTTACACTCGACATTTGTAGGAGCCAATGCCTCTGGATCGACGCGATTTGCCCTTCTCCAGGAAAATACTCGCTTAGCCCTTCTTGCAAACATCCAGTTCATACAATAGACGAACGTCCTGCAAAAATATCAATTGCCTTGAGGATAGGAGTCTCAGAAGACTCGAGCACGGAGCCAATCTTCATAACGAAACAGCCCCAATCCGAGTTAATAAAATGCCCCAAACTATCCTATTTCTTGCCTTCTGTTTTGATGCCAAGGCGACCTAAGAGGGATCTTTGTGCAAAAGCGTTACAACGTACACGACTAATGTTACTAAAATATAGCCCTTGGACGCTTGAAGGCCAAGGAACCCAAAAATAAAGTAGAATTATAAGAGACTTGACCATTATTCATGGTGCTCCACTAGCCATGGCCGCAGGAAGAGCCCTGTTGTAGCTTTAATCAGAACTTGGTTACGAACAAGAAGCACTTTTCCCCCCTCCACAATCTACCAGTCCAAAAGCGAATGTGGGATAATAAATTAAGGAGTGGCGGCCATTCTCCTTTCCATCAACGCAGTTAGCGCGTCGTGTAGCCGCCATTCGGGAAGATGGTTTGTCCCGTCATCCAGCCGCCCTCGGTGCAGAGGAAGCGGACGATCGGCGCAATGTCCTTTGTGTCTGTGAGCCGGCCACCCAGGGCCTGGCTCTTGTGGAACGCGACGGCCTCGGGCGACTCCTGCGGGTAGAAGAAGGGGGTGTCCATGGGCCCGGGCCCAATGGCGTTAACGCTGATCCCCCGGGGCTGCAGCTCCTTGGCGACGCCACGCGTGAAGTGTTCCACGGGCGCCTTGGAGCCGGCGTACGACGTATAAAAGCCCGTAAATGCGGCAAGCAGCGAAGTGACAATGGTGATGAGTTTGCCGCCATCCTGGACGTGCTTGGCACCCTCTTTGAGGATGAAGAAGGCGCACTTGGAGTTGATTCTGAAAGTCAATTAGTCAACGAGAAGAGAAAAGAAGAGAGAAAGAGAGGAGGCGCCAAAACTGGCATGTGATCGCCTGCGACAAAAAGGCCGTGTACGTACGCAAACATCGAGTCATACTCTGATTCCGAGATGTCCACAATCGGCTTCTTCAGCACCTTGCCCACGGTGTTGACAACAATGTCAATCTTGCCAAAATCCTTTAGGACTGACGCAAACAGCTTCTCTACGGCCGCTGCCGTCGTAAGGTCTGCTTGGTAGAAGCGAATCTTTGTATTCGGGTGGGCCTGGAGGATCTTCTGTTCCGTCTTGGCAGCTTCGTCTTTCGAGCTGGGGGAGTTGTAGTGCAGAGCGAGGCTGGCACCCACGCTGGCGAGTTCGAGGGCAATGTCGGCGCCGAGGTTCTTCGCGCCACCTGTAACGAGGGCAACTTTTCCAGCGAGAGCCATCTTGTGTGTATAGAGGTAGTGGGCTGTGTGTTTGATTACTTTGGTTTGATTCTCGTCGTTTCAATGTCTTGCGTTGTCGTCTTGCGCAGATGCCCAGACCGACACAGGAAACGGAGCTGGGGATACCTCAAATTTATACCTGTCTGGACACATGCTGAGAGACATAGTCTTTGCCGAAGACAACAAAATAAAGCTTATTTTTCGCCAGTCTCTTTCACAAGGTTTCCTACATTGCAGCGGCCAGTGGTGTATGAGACCCCTAACTCTCTCAGTAAGCATCGGAATGCGGGAGCGACAAGCTTCTACCTGCATGCCCCTGCGTTTTGCAACTCTAGCTTCTTTCCTTCAGCTTCCCTCTGGCCTCTCAAAGTCTCTACGATCATTTCCCTCTTCGTAAAGTCGGACAAAGGCACAAGTGAGAGATCTGCACAAGCCTTGCATGGGTGTGAGCATTCGTGTATACGTCACTGGGCGCTATTCAACGACAGTGCTCTCGTTTTCATACTAAGGCTGATTTTAGCGCCATCGAGCTGAAACGCTCGGAAATATGATTGATCAGACGAAAGCTAATTCCGACAATGGGCTCACAGACTTGAACAATCCCGACCGATTTGCCACCGCGAGGCACGGCTTTGGTACTGGTGCTGGTCTCCGACGACGTCAACGGTGAGGGGGCGGGTCTCGTCGGCCGGCCCAGGTCTCTTGAGCTGTTCTGGCCACCTCGTCTTAGTTGATGGTAGCTAGACTGCGTTCGTGCTTGGCACAAAAGAAGTGTCTCAACTTGAAAAATCAGCTTCGGCAATGTCTTGGTGGCGGACAAATTAGCAAGATACCTGTGAAGTTGTGCATGCAGTGGTTGCACCTAGGAGCAAAATTCACTCGCCGACGCGGTACAATACAATTTTTCTCGGGCCGTGAGTGGTGCCAGACCGATTCCAACTTGAACTAATGAGTTGCCAATCGTGATAGGATGTGGCACATAAGTGCCAGGCATACATGCTCAGCATTGCGGCACTTGCAGAGAGCGAGGCTATTTAAAAGCGAGGCTGTCTTCAGCTGTTTGTTCGGGACTCAGCCCCACGATGGTTCGCCCGGCCCTACGCTACTAAGTAGAATTAAAACTGCTATCATCCATATCCCCTGCTTACGGTATTTTGCGCTTAAGAGAAACGAATCCGTGAATCTGCAAATAACAACCCACTTCTATGCTTTCTCAAAGTTGGATAACCATTTTGACTTAAATGGATCGTCAGGATCTCAATTAGTCCGGTACAATGCCCCTACAACAAGTGCCGACACCGCTTAGTTAGGTGTCAAGCCAGTTTGGGTAGAGCCATTGATTAGGAGAGGCCAAAAGGATATCTTAGAGGGAGGCAGGGCGAGGAGCCCTCTCTATATATTGCTATATACAGTGTATCACCACGGTATTCAAGTGATAGGCATACGATATCAACCTACAATCATGGTATTATATAAGCACAACTCAACACCGAGAGCCTGCGGCAGGAGCTGGTGGCGACGCGGATTCGGGTGATCAAGATCGACCCGGGACAGGTGGAGACGGTAATATAGCAACGAGGAGGAGCAGGAGAAGGAGTAAGAGGGAGAAGCGACGCTTGTGCTCGTGTTGTGATACGGAAGCTACCTGCTCATGTGTGACACCACGCTAACTGTTAGAAGAACTTCTCGGTCGTCCGCTTCTATGGAGACAAGAGCAAATCGGATGCCATGTATGCGTACGTATTCCATCGTAGCCTAAGCGCCCTTTCACAGAGGACGAGAACAGTTCTGAGATCTACATGAAAACTGACGAGAACAGGGACGTTGACCCCCTCACGCCAGACGACATTGCTGAGGTGATTGTATTTGCTGTGAGTCGACGCGAGAACGTCGTCCTGGCAGATGCAATGGTATATCCGAGCCACCAGGCAGGGGGTGGTGTGATACACAGGACGTCCCCATAGAATGTAAAGTAAATGTTTTAAAGTATTACATCGGATTCGCCCGCTAAAATGATCAGAGTATGCATAGACGGTGCCCATATAAATGAGAAATAAAGGAAAAAAAATCAGAACAAATCAGGTTATCAGGCCTATCCGATGCTCCCATGTTTGCGAATAGAATGTTTTCTTCTAGGAGTTGCCCGTCCATTCTCTTCTTGCTGCAGGTTTTAAGAAATCTGACTTTACTGGTTCAATAGCGAGAATCGACTCTTTGCACTTCCTTCGGCAGATACCGGTCCTCTACGGGCAATGAAAACGAATATCCTACCATGTCTGGCTGGTACACTTGGACAAGATCGCAGATGCGTGTGAACCACCACACAACGCACTGACATTCACTCGACGTCAGTAAATGGTCACATTTTTTGTCCAGGACTGCGGAAGAAGAAAGAGCGGAGCGAGTTTGAAAGGAACAAAAACATATAAAATTACCTTTTGAGTAGATGTGGAAAACACAACGTCGTATGAGCTCTGAGGCTCATCGCCGACGACGACATCTATGAGATGCCCACATGTATATTTTTCGTCGGGCGGATCAAAGGGGCAGTTAGCTCGGTTTAATGCGTAGCGGAATGTTAACTCTGTGAGCGGCGGCGGCGGCGCGCCGTCCCGCAATTGCTCGCTGTCGTAGATGTCACTGATCGTTACACCTTCCGGCGGGTCGACGGTGTCGGCGGGGTCCCAGCTACCCAGGGTCTGCACGAGCCCGGCATGGTTGACGATGCGCAGCCCCATGCACCGCTTCCCGCTCCTGCGCAGCTGCAGCTTCTGGACGCCGTCCGCGAGATCGGCGGTGCTCACATGCGAGGCGCCGTGGTGGATCTGTTGCTTGTAGTGTTCCCGGTGGTCCTCAACAAGGAAGGAATAGGTATAATTACGCCGGTACGGAACCAGCGGCTTCGCTGCCTCTCCGTCAACGCACACGCCGATGCTCCGGAACCGGTAGGCATCGGCAGTCAGAATGTCCACCAACAGACCTTCCACAGCTTGCTCGCCTTCTGCAATCATGGCGACAGATGTGTCCCGTTGGAAAAGCAGGTAGTAGGGTCCGAATATCATTGTGTGATTGAAATTTGTTCCAACCTTGATAGTTTATCTTGTTAAAAAAAGAGAGTTGTATTCGTAATGATTCCATGTCGGAAAAAAATGATGGGGAGAGAGAGAGAGAGAGTGAGAGAGAACGCACCAGAATATGCGGGCCCAGCATGACGTACCGCGTGTTGTGGCCTTGCAGAATGAGGCCAAATTGAACAATGTGCTCGCTGGGAGCGAAATCCATATGGATGGGCAGGCCCCTGCGCCGACCGATCTGACGGCGCACTCCGCCATCAAAATGGGCAACCATGCCGCAGATACCCGTTGGAGAGCAATACATCGTGAGGCCGGTAGCAAATTTGCCTCGTAGCTGGAGAGGCAGATACTGACAGAGGCGTCGACCGCCGAGGTGCAGCAGGTGGCCCGGATTCCGCTCCGTGTCGACAATCAGCAGACGCCCATGTTCTGGCAAGTCTGCGCCGTTGTGCCAGAGTGCCCGGCGTGGCCAGTCTTTTACGTACCGATCATCGTTGCCACATCCCGCAATGCCATCAGAGATTCGAAGTATTTTGAAATCCTGAAATTACGCCACGTGAGGGCTCGGAAATTCGTATCAGAAGACAGACATATGCGAAAGCGTGGGCAGCTGAAGCCAAACTGGGGGAGAAGGGGGAGAAGGGGGGCAAACATACGTCTCCAAATACGCGAAACATTTCTACGGGGCCATCGAAGAGCAAAGTTTGAGCACTATGCCTCGAAGTTGGATGGACAGGCTTGCCAAGGAAGGACGACAACGATCCATCCTCATACATCAGAGCCAGGGCTTGCACGCCGAGCGGTCCATGCCAAATTTTTGCACCAGTAATGTGTCGTACATTCTCCGGAAGTTGGACGCTTGTGATCGGCCCTCTGGGGTAGCCTTGCGTGTCTACAATGCCGTCGAAAGACGTCTCGTCATCTCTTTCGTCATTCACTGCTGCGTCGACCAATCTAAGCCTGTGGAGGTAAGAGTTGCCAAAGATAAGAATCGAGGAGGCTACAAGACGGCCAGGCCGATGGGCGGCCACGTCTGTCCGGGCCAATAGAAGATCCTCTTGCATCATAGGTCTTGGCAGTCCCTTCATCAGCGCCGGCTGTGATCGCACGAGGTAAAGCAGAAGCGATGTGGCCGTCTCCAAGGCTCGCAAGAGCGACGACACAAGACCGGAACGTAGATGGCGTACGATGCCTACCTGAAGCTCGATAGGCAGCGACGATGTGACGCGAGAGAGGAGCTGGTGCAAATCTGTCCCCGCTCCCAGGCACGCCGCATACGTTTCGGCGGAAGGCAACTGGGAGAGCGCGTGGCAGTAATCTTCGTCCCCCTGCGTCACGCAGTTGCGTGGTACAATAGGCTGGGTCAGCTGGCCTAGCCGGTAGAGCCAGCAAGGGGACGTCAGCGCCTCGGCCGTGTCCTGTGCGATCTGCTGTGCGAGCCTGCGCACCGTCTTCCAGCAGCAGACGTGTACAAAGAAGAAGGGGTGGGACGGGTCATAGTGCTCAGCATCCAGGCACGGCCCCCTGCTGAAGCCTATGCGGCGCACCTCGTCTGGGTTTGTTTTGTTTCGCAGCGGAAAGCTCCACGGGGTACCGAAGTATTCTGGGGGCCACTCAGAGAAATTTAAATTAGACCGGGTGATGTGAAAACTTGTACGGCCTGAGGTATCGGATCGATTTGCCGTACTGCAATCTAGGTTGGACCAAGAATGAGAACGTATTAGAACAGGCTCACACTGGTGAGGCGCATATTATGTTTGCAGGCCACTGTAAACAGCAAAAAATAAAAATAAAAACGGCTAAAAGAACTTATCAAAAAAGGGTTTACTAACAAACAAGAACGTCCAGTTCCCAGTTTGCATACTCGCTGGCTGCTGGACGACCTACGGTTCCATTCTTGGACTCTGGAAGACGGCCGCGGCAGAGAACGCAATATGGCTCGAGGTTGACATACAAGTCATCTTCCTCATTTTCAGGGAAAGACCACATCACGAAGTCTCTAGTATACAGATGATAAGTGGACAAAGAAGCAAACCCGATATGGCTGATGCAGCAGACAAAGCCACGATGAAGATTCGTCCTACAACATCACGTCCTCGCCCAGAATCACGGAGAATCTATTCTCGTTTGGTCCGTATTCTCAGCATGCTGACAAACAACGCCATACTGCCCTCCGTTGAAGAGCCAATCCCCTGCCGTCCTCCCCACTGTTGCAGCCTGGCCTTTTTTATTGCCATTATCAGTAGGGAAAATATGGGCAGTTTGTCGTAATCACGGATAGCTGTTCAGCATCCATCTGGTCACATGAAAAAGAAGAGCTAGTACCAAGTGACGGGAAATAAGATACAAAAGTCGATTGCGCATCATAAATACGAAAGTATCAAAGTGAGGCAGTGCGAAGATAGACTAGAAGGCTGCTTTGGGCATTGTTTTGTACTATCGACGTGTTTACAACGATGACGAAGTGCTTTTCACAAGATATCACGAGGATAAAGTCTCAACAAAAGACAACTAACAGTAAGATGATGCATCACAAGTTAATTTCTTTGTAGAAGCTAGTAATATGACATCTCTGATCTATTACTCTGATTTTTCAAAGAGGTTATATATATATATATATATATAAAGGCAAGAAATCCACCATATTGATTTGTCGACTGCATGAGTAGGTGCCATGAGACATTGAGCTTTCGCCTGAGGCTTATCAAGATGAAATAAACCCGCCACGGAAATTTGTCTTCAGCTGTGACATCTCAATAAAAGGTGCGCTGGAGCTCCATAATGTCGACCCGATGAATGCATTGTCAACAGAGTCTTCTGGCCTGATGTTTAGTGTCTACGTTGTCATATCTTACCACCGTCCAAACTTGAAGCCGACCTCGGGCAAGTGACTTCTCTGGTACTCGAGTCAGCATCGCACAAGAGCGAAGCAGAGAGTGAAAATATGCCTTACGACTTGGAACCCATGATGTTCGTAGAACTCTTTGAGGGCAAGCCCGCTCCGTATGCCAGCCACATCCGCTGCCATCACGGCGATGAGATGCCGGATCTTGGGTGGCTCAGCCCTTGCTGGGGCCGCGCTCTCGTCGCTGCCGGCGCCCAGGTACTGCGCATAGTGGGAGGGCTCTTGCAGTACATCGACGAGCGTCACCAGCAGCTTCGACCCAACACCCCGTCCCGTGTGCGCGGGGTCGTAGAACAGCGCGAGCTCGACGGTGTGCCGGTAGGCCGGGCCCTTGGATATCATCGCGCTCCGGCGAGATGGCTCGCTTAGCCTCGTATTTCTCCTGCTACTGCTCCTGCAGGCGCTATTCAGAACCATTCGTAAAGTATTATTACATGATCTCACAGCGTAGTTTCTGTATTCACAATCAGCATGTGGCCCTTGGACCTCGCCTGTACCTACGTAGTAGTGAGAGTAAGTGGGGCCGCCTGAGCCGCCTCGCCTGCTTGTCTCAGGTCCTTCGGCGAGAATCCAAACAGGTTTTTGTTGCTCGCCCACAGCCCCGCCCACTCGTCTGCTGCGCCCTTTGCCTCGACGCGCTGCCGCAGCGCCTCTATCAGCTCTCCGTCGGGGTTTCGCACAGATGCCAGATAGTGTAGCACAGTATTGCGGTGCACGTCACCCTCCCCGAGATGCGATAGTGGCGCGGCGCCGCTGTCTAGCAGAAATAATATCATAGCCGCCTGCGCGCTCTGTTCCTCTGGCCGCAGGTCCCGAAATGCCGTTGCCCTGTACCGTGTTGTGCTGAGTCGCCCGCGGAACCCGCCGCGCATCGACCCTCGTAGTGGTACTTCCCGAGTCCGGCGCACATCGCGCATCGTAAATGGGTCGTCCTCGGTGCTAGGTAGAAATTTGCTCCGTGCCCACACAGAACTCGTCGTGCGGAATTCGTGGATCGACCAGCGGATCGCATCTGCGTGGAGAGTCACCACCGTATCATCAATCGGTAGGCTGGCAATATGCAGTAGCGTATGGCCTAGTGTTGTCTTGTGCACCGGCGCGACGACTCGCCCTGTCTCGCCACTTCCTCTTTCCCCTTCAGCACCCATCGCTTTTAACACGCGTTTTACGACCATTATGTCCAGTGTGGCCACGGCGAAGTGCAGCAAATGACAGCCGAATATGGGCGTTAATACGTTTACGTCTCCGTGTGGTAGTAGTAGGTCTAGGGCCTCGGGCCAATATTGGCTTTCATCAAGTGTGTCCATCAATACATTACGACAACGAGTCGACAACGTGATGGGGAAGATGTCCGGTTTGTGTCCGCGATCGAGCAGAAATTGTACGATGTTACGGTTCCGTTTTCGTACGGCCGCCAGTAACGGCGACTCTATTACAAAATAAGACACCGACACATTTTCGTTAACTGTGAGTGACGTAATTCCGTCGTTGCCGCTGTTGAGCCATGCTGTTTCGTCGGCACCATGCTCTACGAGGTACTTATATAGCGCCGTGTTCCCGACAGAAATCGCCGCGGTCAACGACGAGGGCGGACAGTTGGTTGGAAAGTCCATGAAGGGAAAATCGGCTTCGGCCCAGAACCGCGATCGTTTCTGTCGCCGGTCTTGCAGCTCGGCCTCTGTCAGGGCCGCCATAGGGTTAGACACAAGCGCACGCGGCAGCACATTGTGTAACGCTTCCGAGAAAGGGCGCAGGGCGCAGCCTGCCGCCATAGTGTCGTGGGGCTTCCGTCCGCGCAGGAACCGAGCGCTGCCCGTGTGGTATTCCTCGGCTGGGAATCCGTCGGGGCGCGCGCCGCTCTCGATCAGCAACCGGACGTGCTTGTCAAAAGCGGGCCCGGCCAACACCGCATCCGTCAATGCGCTCTTCCAAGGGTTGTTCACCGGTCCAACAATATAATTCGTCGGCGGAAACCCGCTCTTTAGCAGGCCTCGCAGAACGCGAATGTCTGGTATGACGGCAGCCCGTAAAACAGGGCCAAGAGTTTCGCTCTCGGGCTGTACGCCGGGTTCGAATCCATTTCGTGGATCCGGAAGGCGGCTGAGAACGCCCTTTGACGGCACATACTCTTCGTTTATATCCTCTGGCGCGACGAGTGAGCGCCAAGACATCTTGGATATAGTGTTGTGAACCGTGTGTTCTGGAAGAGAGGTGTTGTATTATTTAGCCGGCGTAGAGGAGTTTGTTGAACAGTGCTTATATAATGCCATGCCTGTAGGTTGATACCGTATGCCTATCACTTGAATACCGTGGTGATACACTGTATATAGCACTATATAGAGAGGGCTCCTCGCCCTGCCTCCCTCTAGGATATCCTTTTGGGCCTCTCCTAATCAATGGCTCTACTCAAACTGGCTTGATAGGAGTCTCGTCTCGTGATTACAAAGCAACGTTCTCAGGTCATTTTGTTAAATACTGAGAGTGAGACGGGGTAGACACCACGACTCAACCTACAACCTAACCACCAAGATAACCAGAGTTCACAAAACTTAGGGCAGAGGGCTCCATACTACTTGATCAACTGTTGCTAAACAACTGGTCAGGGCTGTATGGGTTATTTATTTTTTCACAATCCAACTCCATTAGCAATTGTTTTTCCTTACGTTACCTTCGTTCAAGGAAACGATGGCTAGGCCCAAACAGAGTCCGAGGCGTCTCAAGTCGCTGCAAAGTCGGAATACTTGGACGCTATTCCATTTGCCTCGTGGACAGGACTGGCCAAAATGGGAAAGAGACCACGAGAGCGCCTTTCTTGGTCCCCTTGAAGATGTGCCTGGCTGCGAAAAGGTTCGTCTAGGAAGAAAAATTGAGGATCCTGAGCAAGCTGCCCTAATTATCCGTGAGTGTGTTCTAGATTGCTCCGTCACTTTAGTAATAAATTAAGCCTCGTTTATTAAATTATCATCAAAAAGGTTGGAATTCGGCTGAAGCCTTAAAAGATTTTCGGAATTCTCCTCTGTGCAGCGAATTTCTGCGATGCCTGGGCTGCGAGAATGAAGACGAACCCTTTATAAGCCTCCAGTGGAATTCTGGATTCTCCTTTGGCGTGGGCACGGACGTAACCGATTGTTTTCACGGTCGAATGACGGTTAATATTTTCAAAATCTTATATATCGGTGAGCCGGACCGCGAGGCATGGACCAAACTTCTTAGCGCCGCTTTTGCCCGGTTTATACCTAAGGGATGTAATGATTTTTTCTTCGGTCGGCCGTTTTTAAAGCTATTTACAGCATTAGCTTGGGTTGATAATGACCAAGGAATCTACCCAACTATTAAAGAGAACACTAACCTTGTTGAAGACGTGTGTTATTTATTTTTCCGTTGGAATGAATACGGTGCCACCGCAGCGCGAGAAGAAGCTTCATTCCGAGAGCCTGATGCATACAAGCCTTGGAATCATAGGGTAGCGATGGTAATACCCCCGTTTGCTTCCTGGGAACTGGAGCGTTGGGACATCGAGATAGCACCATCTTTATATATCCCTCGTTTGGTATACGATGACGATGACGATGATAAAGACAGTGGTATTGACGTTGCCGAAGGCTCAAATACAGACTAGGGCAAGTGTTCAAGGTTGCAAACAAAGTTTGAACAGAATAAGCATAAAGTTTAAGGTATTTAAATAATTTGTATACTATAATAATGAGACTGACACACTTATAACACCCTCATTCATTTAAACTCATTCCTCACTCCATACCTGCGTCTGCCGTGCACCCTAACTACGAATGTACTCGGTGAAGCCATACGAATGCAAATAGGAATACTCATATCTAAAATTTATACTAGTATTAACTGTCGGCGATCTGAGATAGACTCCACCCAAGCCTTGTCCAAGCCATTATCCCAGTCCCATCCTTGGAAAAAGGCTACTCTCTGATAGTGGCCTTTTTGCTCATCGACGCATCGAAGCACTAAACAGCAGGCAAGCACGGCCGACTTATTATTCTCTGGATTGTCAGGATCAATTTCGCCAAGAGAGCTGCAGCTAAACAAAAGGCAGAGCACTTGTGAAACTGGCAATACGCTGTCGTCGAACAAGTAGTCTGGGATGATGGTGACGAGTCTCTGCTGAACTTGAAGGCCGCACCGCAATCCTTCCCCTTCACCCCAAGTCAACAGCTCTGTCTTGGCGGCGGACGCAAGAGACGACTTCTCCACAGCGTCGGACCACGCCGTGCCGTGCAGCATCGTGGCCTCGAAGACGGAGCCTGTGACGCTAAGCTCGGCTGCGTCCACATACCCCATGTATGTGCCGCTGTTGTAGACGACTGCGTGCTTGTGAAACTCGATTTCGCTTGTGCTCAGCCCCCAGAAGCTGACGGCGCCGCGCGTCGAGGCCCACGACCAAGACGGGGCGCCGCTGCCTGGCCGGACGGCAGGCAGCCCCTCTCGGCGCCAGAGAAATGTGGTCGGGAGATCTTCCATCCACATTCCCGCGACGTACGCCCAGCCGGATGCCTCGCCGAACGTCGTGGCAATGCCGGCAAGCGCCGGCAAGCGGTCGCTGATGAACGTGAAATCCCGATTGGAATACTCTCTGACGACGGTCTTCCACGGCATGGCTGCGACGGCGGTCTTCTCTGCTCGATAAGACGACGTCGCGTCGCCGAAGCTGCAGCGGCCGCACTCGCAGGCGCTGGTCTCCTCGCACTCCCACGAGAGTTCCTCCCGGGAGAAGTGCAGCATCCGCCGCGAAAGCATCCGCTCCTGGTACACCCAGCCGCGGTCCATCAGCGGCCAGTCCAGCAGGTGCTCCTCGCCGTACGCGTCCGCGTTGTGCTCCTGGCCGGCCCAGGACAGGTGCGGGAAGGCGCCTCGGATGAACAGGGGCGCCTCCCCGCCGCCGCCGGGGACCGTGTTCGCCCCGCCGCGCTCCGCAAACAGCCTCTGCCCGCTGCCCTGGCACCAGGACGCCGCGACCGTGAGCTCGGCGTTGGAGTAGACGGAGGCCATGCGGGCGGCTTCGGCGCGCCAGTCGTCGGCGTCGCCCTGGACTATGCACATGCAGTCGATCCAGACGTAGTAGATGCCGAGGCGGCGCAGGACGTGCAAGACGTCCCGCAGCATCGGCGGAAACAGCGCGAGGTCGATGCCGTGCTCCCTTCGGTCGCGCAGGTTGGCCCGGTTCAGGGACGCCGCCAGCGTCTCCGGGCTCCAGCGGTGGCTGAGCGCGGCGTATGGCTGCGGGGCGGCGAGGTCCTCCACCAGGCGGACCGCCGCCGGCTCTTGCTCGCCGACGAAGAGCAGGCGCGTGGGCACGAAGCCGGCGTCGCTCGCGCGGCACTGCTCGTGCTCGTCACGGCAGCGCCGGAGCCACGCGGCAGCGCGGTCGAGGGCCGCGTCGTCTCCCGTGCTCCCCGCGAGCTGGATGCCGCGGACGATGCACGGATGGATAGACTGGCTATCTTCGGGAATCTGCTCGGGCGTCATGCAGAACTCCAGCCGCCCGCGCGGGCTTTCCAGCTGCAGGCCCGGGATGTCCTCCCGCGGATTCCAGCGCCCGGTCGTCTGCGCGGTCAGCCTGCCCTGTCCCCGCAGGTGTGCCTCGATTGCCCGGCAGTGCGCACAGCCCCGGCCCGCCGACCGTCTCAGGTCCTCGAACCCGAATTCGCAATAGTCTTTGATGTAGAAGGGCTCGTGCCAGTCGGAACCGAAGTCGGCGGCGAGGGGTTTGGCGCTGCCGTCCAGCTCGAAGAGGCAAACTCCGCAACGGCGGGTCCTGCCTGACAGCCACTTCACAGTCTGGCGCATCATGTTGTCGGACAATCTGAGCCAAGGATGTCGAACATAGCAGTGCGAGACCTAAAGGCAAAATACTACTGCTTCATTGGAGAGCTTGGGACTGCACTAGTTAGCTACTACATGTCCTAGATGTCTGTGTGAATCTTTGTCGAGTCCATGTTTGCTTCGTGGGAGAGGGGGGGAATTGATAGCGGGGAAACTGAATACTCGTCGAACGTGAATTTGGTGGCATGGGGGAAGCATTCGAGTAAATAACAACTCAAAAGACGATTCCAGTTATTTAAAATTTCCTGTTTTCTCTGTAGTCCTGTTCGTACCTATGCACCTCCCTGTGTTGCTCCTGTGTTGCTCCTGTGCTGCTCTCTACTGCGGCCTGCTTGACGCCTGTGCTCGGAATTCTGACGTATCTTTTCTACCTCCCGCCTCGTCGCCTCACCACCTTTTAGTTGTATGCCTGAGACTTCAAACTATCTTTTTCTAAGTTTGGACACACTTTTGTGGCTGCCAAATTCGGCGGCCTTCTTAATCAGGATCTAAAGGAAAATGCGTCTCGCAAGCCCACTGTTCTCCGACCTCTTCTCTTTTCCTTGTTCACGGGCTGGGTGTCCGGATATGGCTTGGGCCAGGCCACAAGCCTGTCAGTGCTTATAAGGGGGGGAAATACGTCGTGTTATCTTCGTGCGTACCTTTGGTACAACAGTCAGATGCGTCAATTTTCCGTATGAGCGGTCCTCACCGCCTGTACCGTTTACATTCCCCTGCCAATCAGGAGTCGCTTCAAGTGCTAAGCCACCGACGCACGCTTTTACACAGGCTACAACGGCCTGTGCGAACATGTAAGATACTGTCCTGGTAGTTGGATCTCGTGACTTCAGCCTCACTTTCAAATAAGGCACCAACGTGCGCACATACACCCTATTATCGGCTCCTGATAGATGAGCGCCCCCTTTTTACCAAATGAGCGCCCCCCCCCCTGCACATACTCAACTTCTGATTGGCTGAAATTCGCGTATTATTTTGATTACTTAATTAGGCAAGAAACGCGACATATTTC